>JAEOAD010000016.1:21112500-21242500 GCA_036365145.1 Orientallactaga sibirica
ACACACACACCAAACAGGTGGAAACTTCTAATAAAGAATCTGTTAATCTTAAAAAAAAAAAAAAAAAAAACTACGCCGGGTGTGGTGGCACACGCCTCTAATCCCAGCACTCCAGAGGCAGAGATAGGAGGATCACTGTGAGTTCAAGGCCACCCTGAGACTACATTGTGAATTCCAGGTTAGCCTAAGCCAGAGTGAGACCCTACCTCGAAAAACAAACAAACAAAAAAAAAAAAAACTAAAGCCGGGAGTGGTGGCACATGCCTTTAATCCCAGCACTCAGGAGATAGGCCGTGAGTTCAAGGCCACCCTGAGATTACATAGTGAATTCCAGGTCAGCATGGACTAGAGAGAGACCCTACCTTGGGGAAAAAAAATAATAATAATATAGTGGGGCATGGTGGTGCATGCCTTTAATCCCAGCACTTAGAAGGCAGAGGTAGGAGGATGGGAGTTCAAGGCCAGCCTGAAACTATATAATGAATTTCAGGTCAGCCTGAACTAGAGTGAGACTCTACCTTGAAAAAAAATGCTAATTTCCCAGCATGTAGGAGGATCACTGTGAGTTCGAGGCCAGCCTGGAACTACTGAGTGAGTTCTAAGTCAGCCTAGGTGGTAGTAAGTTCCTTCCTTGAGAAAAAGACTGCCGATTAGCAGTGATCCTGGGGAAGCCTGGGACACAGTTCTTGCTCAGGATTTCTCCCGAGGAGCCACTGGCACCTGAGCCTTGGCAGGGGCTTGAGGGGGTGGGATGGGCAACATCCAAGTTGGCTGGACTGAGCTGGCCCTACTTCAAGACTTTGCCTGTGGTTATTGGAAGAAGGCTCTGGCTGAACTTGACTGCTGATCAGAGGCCTCAGTTTCTCACCTTAAGGGTAAGTGTGTGTCCTCCCAGCATGGTAGCCACCTTTGCCCCATATAAGAAAAAAAGAGAGAGAGATGCTCTTCTCTGAGACAATCACCTCAATTTTTCTTTTTCCTGTTTGTTAGAGTAACTCACTGTGGTGATTTGAATGGAATGTCCCCCATAGACTCATGTGTTTTAAATACTTGGTCCCGGGCTGGAAAGGTGGCTTAGTGGTTAAGACAATTGCCTGCAAAGCCTAAGGACTCCGGTTCAATTCCCCAGTACCCACATAAGCCAGATGCACAAGGTGGTACATGCATTTGGAGTTTGTTTGCAGTCATTAGAGGCCCTGGTACACCCATTCTCTCTCTACTCTGACTCTCTTTCAAATAAATAAATAAAATAAAAAATTTAAATACTGTTGCCGGGTGTGGTGGCGCATGCCTTTAATCCCAGCACTTGGGAGGCTGAGGAAGGAGGATCGCCATGAGTTTGAAGTCACCCTGAGACTACATAGTGAATTCCAGGTTAGCCTGAGCTAAAGTGAGCCTCTACCTTGCAAAACAAAACAAAACAAAATTTAAATACTTGGTCCTCAGCAGTGGCTAGAGGACCTGGCATCTCTCAAATAAATAAATAAACCATACTGAGGAAGTCTGAAGACCCAGGAATGGAGGGGAAGAGGAAGAGAAAGAAAACAGGGCAGGGAAGGGAAGGGCACCTGGAATTTGTTTACAGAACAAGAGGTGCGAGCATGCCCATTCTTACCTGCCTGGTGTTTGATCTGCTGCTCAGTCACTTCAGAACAGAAATGTTCCTGGAATCTCAGAAACCCCAGTTACTTTCGGGTAACTCCCTAATCTGTCCCCAACTCCACCTAGGTTTCTTTCATTATTCCAGGTACATTTCCCTTTCTGCCAGGATGTAGCTTCTACATTTGTAACACTTTTTTAATTATAGAATAATACCTGTCAGACTTCTTTGTGTAACATGTGGCAGAAACCCAGCTGAAACTGACTGAAACAAAACTAGATACATAAACAAAAATTCATTGAAGCCGGGCGTGGTAGTGCACGCCTTTAATCCCAGCACTCAGGAGGCAGAAGTAGGAGGATCGCCATGAATTCGAGGTCAGCCTGAGACTATATAGTGAATTCTAGGTCAGCCTGGATTAGAGCAAAAAACTACCTCGAAAAACTAAAAAAAATAAATTAATTAAATAAAATAAAGCAGCACACTGTGGTTGATGGGGCCTTAGAAACCCTACAAGATGAGGAAGATATAGCCCTCCCCAACAAAGAAGGATGCTGAACACACCACGGACATAATCACACAGGTTTGTTTTCTGAAATGAGCAAGAGGTTTGGAACCAGATAGACTTGGGGTCAAATTTTAGTTCAACCACTAAATGGTAGTGAGGTCTTGGGAAAGTCACTTGAGCCATGTGAGTCTTAATTGTTTCATCTTTAAGTGGACTTAATCACACCTGGCTTTCAAGATGGCTGCAAGAATTCACTAAGACAGTAAAGCTTTTGGAAAAAGATCATAGATTCTCAAGACAAGGCACCTCGCTGCTCCAAATACCTCCCTCTATGGCTTTAGGGTATGGACATCACTAAACATAAAAATCATGTGTCTAGGGATAGAGAGATGGCTTAGCAGTTAAGGCACTTGCCTGCAAAGCTTAAGGACCCATGTTCGACTCTTCAGATCCCATGTAAGCCAGAAGCACAAGGTGACGCAAGCATGCAAGGTTGCACATGCACACAAGGTGGTACACGCACCTGGAGTTTGATTACAGTGGCTGGAGACCCTGGCTTACCAATTCTCTCCCTCTCTCTCTCTCCCTTGCTTTCTCATTCTCTTGCATTAAATAAAGGAGGGACAGTCTGAAGGGCTTGCCTCAAAAGAAAAAAAAAAAATCATTCTCTTGCCTTTAATTAAAAGGAGGATCACCGTGAGTTCAAGGCCACCCTGAGAGTCTAGTTAATTCCAGGTCAGCCTTGCCTCGAAAAACCAAAAAAGAAAAAAAAATCTAGTGTCTCTCTCTCCTTGTTTGCTTTGAGGCCCAACTCCAAGCATGTCACATGTTCCCACCCTACCCTTCTCTCTCCTCTAATCCCACGTCTGCTAGGATGGGGGAAGGAGGGAGAGGACATAGAGAAGTTTAGGGAGACCCAGCCCCCGGAGAAGGAACTCTAAGCCATAGATAGCATTTCTAATCCTAAGTAGAGTATGTGCCCATTAAAACCTTTGTATTAGGGCTGGGAAGATGGCTCAGTGGTTAAAGGTGCTTGCTGGCAAAGCCTGCTGGTCTGGATTCAATCTCCCAGCACCCACATGACGCCAGATGCACCAAAGTGGAGCATGTGTTTAGAGTTGGTTTGCAATGGCAGGAGGCCCTGGCATACTCATATTCTATCTCATATAAATATTTTAAAAAAATTTTTAGCCTTCAGATTAGGCTGGGGAGATGGCTCCGTAGTTAAGAGCACTTGCTATTTAAGCACGAGATCCTCTCAGGTAAGAGACCACCAAGTTCAAGTTCAAGTTCAACTAAGTACCCACATTAACTCCTGTCTATGGGACATGAGGCAAAGGGCAAGCAGGAGACCAGAAAAAATCTCTGGGGCTCGAAGAAAGAAAGAAAGAAAGAAAGAAAGAAAGAAAGAAAGAAAGAAAGAAAGAAAGAAAGAAAGAAAGAAAGAAAGAAAGAAAGAGGGAAGGGAGGGGAAAGGAGGGAAAGGGAGGGAAGAAAGGAAGGAAGGAGAGAGAGAGAGAAAGAAAGAAAGAAAGAAAGAAAGAAAGAAAGGAGGGAGGGGAAGGAAGGAAGGAAGGAAGGAAGGAAGGAAGGAAGAAGAGAGAGAGAGAGAAAGAAAGAAAGAAAGAAAGAAAGAAAGAAAGAAAGAAAGAAAGAAAGAAAGAAAGAAAGGAGGGAGGGAGGGAAAAAAGAAAAAGACAGTTCCAGGTTGATCCAGTTGAAGGGGAGACCCCACCTCAAGGAAGTATGCAGACAAGCAGAAGAGGACACTCAACATTATCCCCTGGCCTCCACACACATGCTCATAGAGGTCACGCATCTGTACACATATGTGCATATGCCACGCATCACACTTACCACACACATGCAAAAAAGAATCCCTTATCATATTATTTAGTTGCTTTCTCTTCCTTTAGCTTGGAAGGGTCGTGCGGCCAGGGAGCTTTTCCTGAGGAAGGAATGAAGCACCCTCATTACCCAGGGTGGGGGGGCTCATGACAACTAACTGTTCCACATCCTGGAAGAAAGAAAAGAGTCCCTACTTCGGGTGCTCTCTTTCTCATTTTTCTCTCTCATCTGCTTGCTTCTGTTTCTGTTTTTGGCTTCTCCTTCTTTTGAGATGAGGGTCTCACTAGATTGTCTAGGTTGGCCTCGAACTCCTGGGCTCAAGTGAGCTTTCTGTTTCATCACTCTGAGTAGCTGGGGTGACAGAGGAGTACCACCATGCTTGATGGGATTTTGTTTTCCTTTTCTGCAGTCATGAGAATCAAACCCAGGGTTTTGCACATGCTAAGTACTCTACATAGAGCTATACATCTCCAACCTTTAGGACTTTTTTTAAAATATATATTTATTTTCAAGCAAAAAGAGTGAGGAGAGAGAGAATGGGTGCACCGGGGCCTCTAGCCTCTGCAAACGAACTCCAGATGCCTGCACCACCTTGTGCATCTGGCTTTACATGGGTACTGGGAAACGGAACCCGGGGCCATTAGGCTTTGCAGGCAGGCGCCTTAACCACTGAGCCATCTCTCCAGCTCCAGGTCTGTTTCTTTTGATAGATCCTGAATCTATTCCTTCTGGCCAGAAAGAATGAAGTGAAGGAGAAGATAGAAAACATTTGACTGAAATTTAGAGGCAATCAGGCTTGGGGAGAAGACAAGACCTGGAAATTGTCCATTGACTCAAGGACAGAAACTGCAAATGCAAAAGGACCTTTTTTTTTGGATCCTAGGAACTGCGGTTTGGGAAAGACAGATGGAGGTAGCTGTGAAACAGTTTCTCAGAGAAGGCGGGGAAGATGGGAACCTATAGGCACAAACATCAGTATATTGCAAAGTGGTTTAAAGGAAAAAAAAAAACCTTCAATTTTGATTGGAACTGAGATCAGGCTCTGCGTGACAGGGACGGGGCTCTGCGAGTGCTAGAAGACAAAGACCAGAACGGGTCATTTAGTAAGAATGTCCACTGAATGAGAGTCTAATAACCCTTGGAGATGCACCTGTGTTCTCGGGCACAACGAGACACCTACAGGCAGAAAGTGACAAGATTCACGCTGCTCAGCAGCAGCTGGGACCCAGCGACCTCACGGCGTCTCAGCAAAACTTTTTCAGCATAGTTTCCTTTTAAATAGTTTATTTATTTATTTATTTATTTATTTATTTATTTATTTATTTATTTAATGGGCATGCCAGGGCCTCCAGCCACTGCAAATGAACTCCAGATGCATGCACCACCTTGTACATCTGGCTTAATTGAACCTGGGTTCTTAGGCTTCACAGGCAAGTGCCTTAACCGCTAAGCCATCTCTCCAGCCCTCAGTGTAGTTTTGTTTTGTTTTGTTTCCAAGGTAATGTCTTGCTCTAGCCCAGGCTAACCTGGAATTCACTACGTAGTCTCCCGGTGGCCTCCAACTCATGGAGATCCTTCTACTTCCGCCTCCCAAGTGCATACCACCACGCCCGGCTTTTTCAGTGTAGTTTTTGTTGGTAAGTTTCCTTTCATTTCCACAAAGCCAAGGGTCCAGAGCCCTCAGCAGAACAGTGTTCCTAGCTGGGGTCCATGCAAATGTGCCAGTCTCAGGGTCCCACCCACTGAAACTATTTCTGAAAACGTACCCACCGGGACTTTCCATTGGTTGGCATCAAGCCTAAGCTTCAATCCTTGCTCACCTACCCTATACACACACCTTCTCGCTTCCCAAAGGCCATGGGACCCCTGTAAAAGGAGCCCCACACCCCAATTTAAGAGGCAAGTGAGTCAGCCAGTGCACAGGTCACACACAATACCTGTGCCTACCTCTCACCATCACTACTGCTATCCTCACTTTGTCTCCTGAGACCTTCTGTGCCCCATGCCACCCTAGCCACCCACACTGCCTGACTTCCCTCATCACCCAGCCACACATGTCTTAGCACCCCTGGAAGCCCAGGGCTGTGCATTCTTGATTGCGTCCTCCTTCCCATCAGTTCAAACACTAAAATGCAAGAATTTTCTCTAAAGTTTTAATATTTTTATTTATTTATTTTCAAGGAGAAAGACAGAGGAAAGAGATAGAGTGGGCGCACCAGGGCTTCTGCAAACAAACTCCAGAAGCATGTGCCACCTTGTGCATCTGGCTTACGTGGGTACTGGGGACTCGAACCTGGGTCCTTAAGGTTCACAGGCAAGCATCTTAACGGTTAAGCCATCTCTCCAGCCTGCTCTAAAGTTTTTTTTTTTTTTTTAGGAATCATAATTTTTCTTCTTGAAACCATTTAACTAGAAGCAGCTGCTTTGAATCGCAATTGGGGACTCTTAAAATGAGAACAAACCTAACCCACACATTCTTTCAGACATAATGAAATTTTTATGGCTACGAAATTTGACAATTCATAAAGTTGATATAATGTTTCACTCGGACATTCAATTAAGAATTTATTGATTTCCATTTGGCAGGCTTCTTATCTGAGTGTCAATCATTTCTTTTCAGGCTGCCATACTCACACAGGCTCCTGGGAGTGCCCAGACAGTGAATCCTCCGTGGGCAACCCATAGTACCCTGTGCACATACTCCACACCCCTTTTACACACGTGCACACGTGAGAAGTGAGAAGCATCTTCATCTTCTGTTGGACTGTACAGGCAAAGTTCAGAGTTCAGTTATCAGGTGCAAAAGGGTCCAGGCCAGGGCCTGGAGAGATGGCTTAGCAGTTAAGCACTTGGTTGTGAAACCTAAGGACCCTGGTTCAAGGCTCGACTCCCCAGGACCGACATCAGTCAGATGCACAAGGGGGTGCATGCATCTGGAATTTGTTTGCAGTGGCTGGAGACCCTGGTGTGCCCATTCTCTCTCTATCTATCTGCCTCTTTCTCTCTATGTCTGTGGCTTTCAAATAAAAAATAAAAAAGGGGACAGGCCAAGTCTAAGCAGGCACCCAAAAACAATGTCACATCACCTCACGTTTGAGAAGACTTCCTGATTGCAACTGGTGGCTGGAGCTGTAAGGGCGCAGAGACCTGAGACCAGCTATTAGCGGGACTGGCATGGCCACTCCTTTCCCCCTGGAAAGGGTATGCCCTGGACCATAAGGGAGGAAGCCACCGCCCTGGTTTTCATAACGACCACAGAGTGGTCGCCTGCACTTATATTCTGGGACTATATGCTCTATGTTTCAGACATGTGTCACTGGTGTGAGCCAATGTGAGAGGCTTCTACAAGGCACAAGGACAGTGCCCCGCCAGGAGGTCCTGAAAGGAGGTCACAGGAGCCTAGCCTCCCTCAGAGCCAGAAGGATGGGTGGGCTGGGCTGAAGCTACACTGAGCCAGGTCTGCGGCAGTGGCTAGGACAGAGAGCTGCCACTCTTTTGGCTCCGGTCTTTCTGAGATATCCAGGGAGCCACTGCTGCCTACCAGCTGCCTTCTGGGGCCTCAGCTGGAGCCTCTGAAATCGAACACGAGGCCGCTAGGTGGAGCCAATGCCCACAGTAATAGCTTTTGGGCTCCGATGATGCTCCGCCAACTCGGTCTGCTAGGGACGTGGGTTTGGGAGGCAGAGAACTAACTGATGAACACCCTGGGGACCAGCGAAGGAATGGGACAGCTGGCCCGGGCCCAGAGTGCATTTATTTGGCCTACTAGTGCACTCTGCCTGGACTCGCAGTAAAGATCCCAGAGCTGACCCTTACAGTTGTTAAGTACTGAGACGAGTCAAGGACAATCGAGGGGAACGACGCCTGAGCCTGCGCCCTGGCTCCCAGCTCCATCTCGGGTCGGTGGGAAGGGGTGAGCAAGAAAAAGGAGTCACCTCCGGAAAGGACGACCCTGGATCCTGCACCCACTAGGCCACCCCCCCACCCCCCACCCTACCCCCCAGCATCCATCCACCTGCGCTGGCTCCCAGGTTACTGTCTCCTTGAATAGCTACCACACGGTTGGGACCAGGAGGGAGCAGCGGAGAGCGCGCACCCGCCCTGGTGGGGGAGAGGAGACAGGTGAAGGGGGCGGGGCTTCGGCCCAGAAGGCTGCCTCATTGGACGTGTGGGGTTGCTGGGGTTCTCGGATTGGCTGACGAGAAGGGAGGGTGGGACCAGGACGGGACTGAGAGGTGTGAGGGTTGGAAGAACAAATGGATGGGGAAGCTGACTGGTACAGGTGTGGCAGGTTACTCCTGAGGCGGAGCCAGAGCCACAAAGCTTCTCTGGCCTCCAAGGTCGGCACTGGCTATGAGGTCGCCAGGCACATGGGCACATAGACCCCAGGCAGTCCAAAGTACTTCAGGCAAGGTTTACACCATTCGGCACCTTACACCTCCCAGGACTGTTTTCCACATGCAAGGATCACGGGGTCATCTGAATCCAAGACTCTGGCCTAGTCCCCTACTTCTCACTGATTTCCCACCAGTGGGACAAGGCAGGTGTCCTACCCTCCTCCAATTAAAACAATCTTAGGGGTTCAAGATCGGTTCTCCAATGCCCACGTATAGCCAGATGCACAAAGTGGTGCGTGTCCGGAGTTCATTTGCAGAGGCATGAGGCCTTGGCATGTCCATTCTCTCTCTCTCTCTCTCTCTCTCTCTCTGTCTCTCTAAATGAAAACTTTTTTTTTAAATTAAAACAAGGCTGGAGAGATGGCTTAGCAGTTATGGCACTTGCCTGCAAAAACCCAAGGACCCATGTTCAACTCCCCAGATCTCATGTAAGACAGACACACAAGGTGGAACACATGTCTGGAGTTCAATTACAGTGGCTGAAGGTCCTGGTGTGCCAGTTCTCTCCGACCCCTCTCTCTCAGTTAAAAAAAAAAAAAAAAAAAAAAAAAAAAGCCAGTCTTGAGCTAGGCGTGGTGGCACATACCTTTAATCCCAGCACTCAGGAGGCAGAGGTAGAAGGATCACCAGGTCAGCCTGGGCTAGAGCAAGACTCTTCCTCAAAAAAACAAAACAAAACAAACAAAAAAAGTCTATTGGGCTTGCCTCAAAAAATAATTAAAATCTCTCTCTGTAATTCAGGCCACATAGTTTTGCACAGCCTGTGCCCAGCAAAAGCCCCTCTCCATCCCATGCTCTGTGAATGTCTTCACTTCTTCTCACAGTGAGCCTCTGTGATTGCAGTAAGCTCCTGAGCACCTCGGGGGAAAAAAGGGGGAAAAAAAAAAAATATATATATATATATATATTGTTTTTTCGAGGTAGGGTCTCACTCTGGCCCAGGCTGACCTGGAATTAACTATGTAGTCTCAGGGTGGCCTTGAACTCTCAGTGATCCTCCTACCTCTGCCTCCCGAGTGCTGGGATTAAAGGCATGTGCCACCATGCCCAGCTAAAAAAATATTTTTAAAGGGAGATGATTAGAGCTTGTGAGCTGTGCCCTTGAAATAGACTTATGTCACTGTCCCAGGAATACATTCATTGTCAAAAGAGTGTGCTAGGACAAAGCATCAGACCAAAAGCAGCTGATGGTGGAAAAGTTTTTATTTTGGCTTACAGTCTGGAGGGGAGCTTTCTGATGGCAGAGGAGAGATGGTGGAGCAGAGAGTGGACGTCACCTCCTTGCCAACAGCAGGTGGAAAACAGTAGCAGTAAAGGCAGCCAAGCTCTGGCGGAGGGGAGCTGGCTGTAACACTCCAAAGCCCGCTCCCAGCAACACACCTCCTACAGCAAGGCTCCACCTTCCAAACTGCCATCAGTTGTGGACCCAGCATGCAAAACAAACAAGGTTATAAGGGACATCTGATTCAAGCTACCAGAGTGGGTTTGGCCAGGAGCTGTGATGTCCACCTTTAATCTCAGCACCGAGATTAGTGACTGAGGTAAGAGGATCTCCAGGAGTTCAAGGCCAGACTGGGCTACATAGAGTGAGTTCCAGGTCCACCTAGGATGGAGTGAGACTCTGCTTTCAAAAAAAAAAAAAAAGAGGGCTGGAAAGATGGCTTAGCAGTTAAGGCATTTGCCTGCAAAGCCAAAGGACCCTGGTTCAATTCCTCAGGACCCACGTGAGCCAGATGCACAAGGGGGTGCATGCATATGGAATTCTTTTGCAATGACTGGAGGTCCTGGCACGCCCATTCTCTCTCTCTCTCTCTCTCCCTCTCTCTCTTTCCCTTCCTCTTTCTCTCTCTCAAATAAATAAGTAAATACAAGTTTAAAAAAAATAAGCCGGGTGTGGTGGCGCATGCCTCCTTTAATCCCAGCAATCGGGAGGCAGAGGTAGGAGGATTGCCGAGAGTTCGAGGCCACCCTGAGACTACATAGTGAATTCCAGGTCAGCCTGAGCCAGAGTGAGACCCTACCTCAAAAAAACAAATAATAATCAATTAATCAATCAATCAGTCAGTCAATAAATAAATAAATAAATAAAATTTTAAAAGAGTAACACAATGACTGAGTGCTGCTCTTACATTCAGAACCCACACAACCCCATGGTGAATACCAGTATCCCACACAGGAGGGCCCTCAGTGGAAGGAGGGCAGGGAGGAGGGAAATGATGGAACCAACATATCATGTGTCCATACAAAGTTTCTACTTAATAAAAAAGTTTTAATATTTTATTTACTTATTTTTGTGATTTTTTTTTTTGAGGTAGGGTCTCACTCTAGTCCAGGCTGACCTGGCATTCACTATGTAGTCTCAGGGAGGCCTCGAACTCACAATAATCCTCCCACCTCTGCTTACTGAGTGCTGGGATTAAAGGCATGCACCACCACACCTGGCTCTACTTATTTATTTGAGAGAGAGATAGGCAGATAGAGAGAGATAATGGGCATGCCAGGACTTCTACCCACTGCAAATGAACTCCAGACGCATGCACCAGGCCACCCTGTGCATCTGGCTTTATGTGGGTACTGGGGAATCGAACCTAAGGCTTTGGGCTTTGCAGGCAAGCACCTTAATTGCTAAACCATCTCTCCAGACCCCATTTAAAAAAAAAAAAAAGAGTAGTTTTGTTATAAGAGTTTGGCCTCTTGCTCTCTCACACCTGCTCTCTTGCCCTTCCATCTTCTGCCAGGGCATGGTGGAACAAGAAGCCCCTCACCAAACATAAGTCCCCTGACCTTGGACTTCCCATCTTCCATAACCGTAAAAGTAAGTCTGTCTGTACCCCCTGTCCAGGATGCTGTTATAGTGGCACAGAGTGCACTACAGCGTGCGGGAGTCCAATAGACAAGATCTCCGTATTACTTTATTACCCAATTTTCATTCCAAATTGTAGGCTTGAGAATTTGAGGAAAGTGGCAAGTTATGCCAAGCCGGGAGTGACTTAAGCAAGAACAAATGCAAACTCACCAGTGAGTTCTTTTTGGGCGGAAGAGGTATGAGTTCTTGAGTTTACACAGCAGTGGACTTTACTTACATGGCAAACTTCCAGCGAAATCTGAAGGAAGAAATGATCTCCAGAGACCCATTAAACATCAGACATCTCCATGCAGTACTGCTGGCGCCCACTAGAGGGCAGCAGAACAATGGGAGCGGAAGAGCCAACTCTAGGTGAGCTCTCACCAACCTGGCAGAAGTAAAGGGCCTAGTAAAACCAGTGCCAACAATGGCTCATATGTTTCATATGGTTGCTCTACACCAGCCATCCTTCTAAGTGATTAATAAGAAATTAGCTCCCTTGATCCTCCCGCCAGCCCAATGTGGGAATGCAATTTGCTAACTCCATTTTGCAGGTGAGGACAGAGAGACAGAGGTGAGGAGTGAAGTCTGGAATAGGAGTCCAGAGTAGAGAGACATTTCTCAGCTTGTGAAATTCTTTCTTCTAGGAGGGAGGGGAGTATGGGGGACAGAAGATAGATGAAGTCCCCACAAACTCTAAAGCTAGTTTCAGAAACCGGCACCAACGGCTTCTGGCTAAGTAAGCAGGCCAAGTCAAAAACCCTGAGAAGTAGCCGGGCGTGGTGGCGCACGTCTTTAATCCCAGCACTCAGGAGGCAGAGGTAGGAGGATCGCCGTGAGTTCAAGGCCACCCTGAGACTACACAGTGAATTCCAGGTCAGCCTGGGCTAGAGTGAGACCTCTACCTTGAAGGAAAAAAAAATCCTGACAAGTTATCTCCAAACTGGGAATATCTTACACCTCAATTACTTCCCAGGTGACTGGCCCAGCCCACTCCACCACCACCATCTACAACTGCACCCTGCCCCCCCATGCTATTGCTTGCCATGGTGCTGTGCCCTTCCAACTGCCATGGCCCCTCTGGCTTGAATGTGTGAGATTGGCTTCAACCCACTCATTCCTTGATATCATCCTGGCTCAGGTAGTCAGTAACCTTGACTGCTGTCAAGAGGCTGGAGTCGGGGCTGGAGAGATTGCTTAGTGGTTAAGGCACCTGTCTGTGAAGCCTAAGGACCCTGGTTCAGTTCCCCAGTACCCATGTAAGCCAGATGCACAGGGTGGTGCGTGTGTCTGGAGTTTGATTACAGTGGCTAGAGGCCATGACATGCCCATTCTCTCTCTCTCAAAAAAAAAAAAAAAAAAATAAAAATATTTTTTTTTTAAAAAAGAGGCTGGGAGCCGGGCATGATGGCACAAGCCTCTCATCCCAGCACTCAAGAGACAAAGGTAGGAGGATCACCATGAGTTAGAGGCCACCCTGAGACTACAGAGTGAATTCCAGGTCAGCCTGGGCTAGAGTGAGACCCTACCTTGAAAAACCAAAAAAAAATAAGGGCTGGAGAAATGGCTTAGTGTTTAAGGTGCTTGCCTGTGAAGCCAAAGGATCCAGGTTCAATTCCCCAGAACCCACGTAAGCCAGATGCACAAGGGGGCACATGCATCTGGAGTTCGTTTGCAGCAGCTGGAGGCCCTGGCATGCCCATTCTCTCTCTCTCTCTCTCTCTCTCTCTCTCTCTCTCTCTCTCTCTCTCTCCTCCCCTGCCTATTTATGTCTCTCAAATAAATAAATAAAAATAAAATATTTTTTTAAAAAAGAAAAACCAAAAAATTAAAATAAAATAAATAAAAAGAGGCTGAGATCTGAGGAGGAAGAGGAGGGTGGGCTTCTCCTCCACTAACCTAGGGCCCCTTCCATAATCCTTATCCCCTCCAATGCCCCAGATGAACCAGGAAACCTTAGAAGGGATCTCAAATTTGTGTGTGTATGTGTTTAGATTAATTTATTTATTTGAGAGAAAGAGAGAGAATAGGTGCGCCAGGGCCTCCAGCCACTGCAAACGAACTCCAGATGCATGTGCCACCACCTTGTGCATCTGGCTTACGTAGGTCCTGGGGAATCTAACCTGGGTCCTTTGGCTTTGCAGGCAAGCACCTTAACCCCTAAGCCATCCCACCAGGCCCCGAGTTTAGTTTTTGTTTCCCCAATCTGCACCAAGCAAGCTGCTGCTATGTAGGGGCACCATGCCCGTCACAGGGGTCTCAAGAAGGACTTGCTTGGGGACCTTGAACAAGCTGTTTGCCGCCCTGGCCCTCCATGAGTTCCTCTTCTGTTCACTAAGAGGCTGGGGAGGCCAGGGGTTCTTACTTTGGGCTGAAATTGCATGTCTGGGTGTCCAAACATCTCTCCAAGGCAGAGTTGCTCAACCTCGGTACAGAGAGCTCTCTCTTGTGGGGGCCTGCCCTGTGCACTGTAGGCGACCTTCACCCCCAGATGCCCCTCTGGGGCTGGCCCAGCTCCAAGGACTTTCCACCCGCCCTTGTATTGTGGCCAGGTAGAGAGGGGTACAGGAAGATGGCACTCTGCCCAGATCATTTGGGACAGGAAGAGGGAAGACCTCTGTACCCAGATCCCTATAAGTCCTGCCAAAACCACCCACACCTGCCTGGCTCTCTGGGCCTCTCATCTCTGACCTGGGAAAGCAGCTCCCCCACCAGCCCAGGGCTCCCACCACAGGCTCCTTTCACAGGCTTTATCTGTGTTCCCTTGAGAGCTCCAGGTAAGGGCAGGGCAGGGCAGGGGCCAGAGCCATCCTTAGCGGCAGTTGTTGGAAGCAGGTAATAAGACCTCATAAGATACCACCTGTGGGGCTGGGAAGATGGCTCTGTGGTTAAAGACGCTTGCTCTACAAGACTGCCAAACGGAGTTCAAATATCTAGCACCCACGTAAAGCTCAGGTCCCAGGTTAGGCTGGCCTTCCTAGTGGGAAACAGCAAGAGAAATCCTGTTTCAGACGAGGAGGAAGAAGAGGCATGGTGGTGCATGCCTTTAATCCCAGCACTCGGGAGGCAGAGGTAGGAGGATCGTCGTGAGTTCGAGGCCACCCTGAGACTACATAGTGAATTCCAGGTCAGCCTGAGCTACAGTGAGACCCTACCTCAAAAAAAAAAAAAAAAAAAAAAAAAAAGAGGATCACCCCCCCCATGTTGTCCTCTGACCTCCAGAAGTGTGCCATGGCTCATGCATGCCCACATACACATATACATCATGTACAAATACATATTTTATTTATTTGAGAGACAGAAAGAGGCAGAGAGAGAATGGGCACGCCAGTGCCTCTAGACACATGTGCCGCCTTGTACATCTGGTTTTTAAGTGGGTACTGGGGACTCAAACCTGTGTCCTTTGGCTTTGCAGGCAAGCACCTTCACCTTAAGCTAAGCCATCTCTCCAGCCCCATAAATATATATTTTAAAGACAACACCTGCATTCTCCCTCCTCTGGTTCCAGCCCTTCCCTGGGCCCCTATTATGTGTCAGGCCCTGCTGTGAGGTCAGAGGATCAGGGATGAGCCAATGGGAGCTGGAAACTCTAGCAGTTAGCTCTTTGGACTGGAAGAAGGGTTCTGCGGTATAAATATTCCTACCATGGTAAGGATGACACCCACGGTGTAATGCCACTAAATACTGAATGGGTTCACACCATCAAAGCACATCTCTATCACCAGATATATACAGGAGGCCCAAATAACCTAGGAGCACAGATAATGGGGGATGCAGTAAATTAGAAAATGCTGTTTCCAGGGTGTGTAACTATTTAATTGTAAGTTTACGTAATCTAATTATTAACAGTGGTTCTGTTTAACAACCAACTCATAAAATTCCTGTAAGCAACTCCCAGCTCTCATACTTAGCAGGCTAGAACAGCCCCTTTGCTGGGAACTGAGAAAGACAGGCCCTCGCAGCGACAGGATGCACTGGAGCCATGGCCCAAGATGGGATGGGGAGCCTGGGAAGGCTTCCTGGAGGAAGTGACACTGTAAAGCTACGGTAAACTAGGAAAGCTATGGATAGTGTGCCGTGCATGCAGTGGCCATGGTGGGGTGGGGGGGAGAAGGAGAAGCACTTGGCATGAACCAGAAACTAAAGTCAATGGCTGTGACTGGGCCAGGAAGCAGCTGGGTTCCACCCCGGTTCCGCCGTTGATGCTCTGTCACTCGGGCCAAGTTCCAACCCTTCACTCTTTCACACGGGGGCCAGGAACCAGATGGTCTCGGGGCCTGTGAAGGATCTCGAGCCCCCAGAGGTCTGTGGTGGGTGTCTAGCCCACGGCAGAACGGTAATGGGCAAGTCTCTCCCCTCCCCAGTTCCCCCAGGTGATCCCCGAAACTCTTGGCTCTGTTGCTGGTGTAAGTCTCTGTAATTACCGTCATCTCTAGAACACTTTGCCGCGTCTCCTAATTACCAAGCCGTGAGATTCCAATTACGCATCTAAAGAAACATGTCAGAAGCCCCTCCCGGGGGGCCAGCCCACTAACTGCTGTCCCCAGGCCAGCTGGGATGTCACAAGAGTACTCATTCTCTCTGCCACTTCTGCCCCCCTCCATGCCAACCGAGCAGGAAGCCACGGACCCGCCCGAGGTCTGCCCTGGGTGGGCATGACCTGAAGGATCTGGGTGAAGCCTTGCCTCCCAGGAAGAGGGCTTGAGGCCAGGGAGGGGAAGGGGGCGCTCCTGACCAAGTAGGAGGCTCTGTCCACCCAGAGCAGATGGATCTTGACGCACTGGGATCATGACAGTACCCAGAAGAAAGCAGCCATGTGAGGTCATGCACCCTGCAGAAGGGTCTGTCCCTGCCTCTCACCCCTGCTGGGGCAGAAGCTCAACTCCCTGGGAGAAAGCCAGGTTACCCAAGACGCCTTGGTTTAGGAGTTATTATCAAGATGGTTTGCCTCAGCCCGCTGGTGTCTCTTACCCTCTGTCCTAGATGTGGGTCTCGTCTCTGAGAAGGTGTCTGGGCCCCCCCCCCCTCCCCTTCCATCAGTGCCTAGTTCTTCTGCACTACCAGACTCTGGAAACACGGATTGGTGACTTCTCCCCACACATGTCCCCAGGAGCCTGTGATCAATCCTGGACACCCTCACAGCTCCTGAGTGGTTTTCCCAACACCCCAGACCACGGCCTCCTACCCATCCTCCCATGATCCAGGCGAACAGACAGCAGAAACCTTCCGTCACACAGTCCCGAACCCAACCCACCAGCAGCCTCTGCCCCACCCCACCTCGGCCCCCTTTATCCAGCTTTCAAAGCCTCAAACCCAGTACCCCTTACACCTTCTCCCAAGTAGAACCAAGTCCCAGCTCTCCTGTTCCCACATCTCCAGCCACTCCACCTTCCCCCAGCCCTCCGTCCTCTATTAGAAGTCTCCAGAGCAGAGGTTGGAGAGATGGTTCAGTGGGTAAAATGATTGTAGCACAAGCATAAGGACCTGAGTTTGGATCCCCAGCACCCACATAAACATGCTGGGCTTGGGCTGGAGAGACGGCTTAGTGGTTACAGCGCCTGCTTGAGAAGCCTAAGCACACCCATTCAATTCTCCAGGTCCCACGATTAGCCAGATGCAGTGACTCAAGGGTGCAATGCCACCCTTGCCCACAAGGGGACGCACACGTCTGGAATTCGTTCACAGCAGCTGAGAGGCCACTGGCGCACCCTTTCTCTCTCTCTCTCTCTCTCTCTCTCTCTCTCTCTCTCTCTCAAAAAAATGCTGGGCTTAGGTACAGGTAGGAGGATCGCCATGAGTTCGAGGCCACCCTGAGACTACATAGTGATTTCTAGGTCAGCCTGAGCTAGAGTGAGACCCTACCTTGAAAAACAAAAAAAAAAAAATAATGATGCTGGGCTTGGGGACACATTCCTGTAATCCTAACGCTGGGAAAGCAGAGATAGGAGGATGCCTGGGACTTGCTGGCTAGCTAGTCTAGCCTAGTCTGTGAGCTCGAGATTCAGTGTGACCTTTTTTTTTTTTTCCGAGGTAGGGTCTCACTCTGGCGCAGGCTGACCTGGAATTAACTATGTAGTCTCAGGGTGGCCTCGAACTCATGGTGATCCTCCTACCTCTGCCTCCCAAGTACTGGGATTAAAGGTGTGTGCCACCATACCCGGCTAGACCCTTTCTTAATAATGTGGACAGCAACTAAGGAAGACCACCTATGTCAACCTCTGGCCTCCACACACACACACATGAACATGCCACCACACACATACATGCACCCACATATATACAAACAGTCATACACACATTTTCACATACCATAAATACATACAACCAAGCATACATACATACACACACATGTAAAAAAGTGTGCAAGGGGCTGGAGAGACAACTTAGCGTTTAAGGCATTTTCTTGCAAAGCCTAAGTACCCAGGTTTGATTCCTCAGTATCCACATAAACCAGATGCACAAGGTGGCGTATGCATCTGGAATTTGTTTGCAGTGGCTGTAAGTCCTGGCATGCCGATTCTCTCTCTCTCTCTCTCTCTCTCTAGTAAATAAATAAATATTTATTTAATTAATTATTTATTTGAGAGTGACAGAGAGAGAGAGACTGGGAGCATCTGGGCTTCCAACCATTGCAAACGAACTCCAAATGAATGTGCTACCTTGTGCATCTGGCTTATGTGGATACTGGGGGATCAAGCCTTGAACAGGGGTCCTCAGGTTTCGCAGGCAAGCACTTAACCACTAAGCCATCTCTCCAGATCATAAATATTTTTTTTAAAGCTTGGGCTAGGGCTGGAGAGATGGCTTAGCGGCTAAGGTGCCTGCCTCCTAAGCCTAAGAATGCTGGTTCCAATCTCCAGGTCCCACGTTTAGCCAGATGCAAAGTGAGGCAAGGGCGCAATGCCCCACTTGCCCACAAGGGGGCCCACACATCTGGATTTCGTTCACAGCAGCTGAGAGACTGCTGGCGCGCCCATCTCTGTCTCCCTCTCCCTCTCTATCTCTCTCTGTCTCTCTCTCCAAAAATAAATAAATAAATAATAATAAAAATAAAATAAAGTTTGGGCTAGAGAGATGGCTTAGTGGTTAAGGCGCTTGCTTGCAAAGCCTAAGGATCCATGTTCGACTCTCCAGATTCCACATGAGCCAGACACACAAGGTGACGTGTGCAAGGTCGCACATGTGCATAAGGGGGCACATGGGTCTGGAGTTCAATTGCAAAGGCTGGATGCCCTGGCACACCAATTCTCTACCTCTCTCTCTCTCTCTCTTTCTCTCTCTCTCTCACACACACACACACACACACACACACACGTGCTCTCTCACATTAAAAAAAAAAAAAAAAAAAAAGGCCGGTCTGTTGGGCTTACCTCAAAAAAAAAAAAAAAAAAAAAAGTCTGCAAGGCCCCCACCTGGTCTCCCACCTGAGTCCAACCCTCCCATGGGTCTTGAGCGGCAGCACAGCATGGAGATTAAGCAAGACTCCTGCTTCTCTACTGATGAGCTTTGTGGCCTTGAGCAAGCTCATTTTAACCTTACTGCTCTGTTGTCTTAATAATAGTACCTACTCCCCAGGGCCACCTGTGAACTTTTTTATTACTTTGATTTATTTATTTATTTATTTATTTATTTATTTATTTATTTATTTATTATGTGTGTGTGTGTGTGCATGCGTGCATCCCCAGGTCTCTTGCCATTGCAAATGAATGCAAGATGCTTGTACCACTTTTTGTTTTGTTTTGTTTTGTTTTGTTTTGTTTTGTTTTGTTTTGTTTTGTTTTTCGAGGTTGGGTCTCACTCTAGCCCAGGCTGACCTGGACTTCACTATGTAGTCTCAGGCTGGCCTTGAAGTCACAGCGATCCTCCTACCTCTGCCTCCAGAGTTCTGGGATTAAAGGCGTGCACCACCATGCCCAGCTTGTACCACTTTTTGTACCTGGCTTTATATGAGTGCTGGGAAATTGAACCTGGGCCGACAGGCTTTGCAAGCAGGCACATTAATGGCCGAGCCATCTCCCAATCCCTACCCATGAACTCTTAAGAAGGAATTCAAAGGGCTGGAGGGATTGTTTAGCAGTTAAGGCGCATGCCTGGGAAGCCTAAGGACCCAGGTTTGAGTCTCCAGGTCCCACGTAAGCCAGATGCACATGGTGGTGCATGCATCTGGAGTTCATTTGCAGTGGCTAGAGGCCCTGACATGCCCATTCTCACACTCTCTCTCCTTCTCTCTGTGTCTCTAATAAATAAACAAAAATAGCCGGGTGTGGTGGCACACACCTTTAATCCCAGCACTGGGGAGGCAGAGGTAGGAGGATCACCATGAGTTTGAGGCCACCCTGAGAATACAGAGTGAATTCCAGGTCAGCCTGGGCTAGAGTGAGACCCTACCTCAAAAAACCAAATAAATAAATAAAAATAAATCTTTAAAAAAAGAAGAAGAAGGTATTCAAAGCAGCCAATGGAAAATGGGAGGAAGGGAATACAATGAACCGGGAGGAGACATAGGGACCAGATGCCCAAGACGGTCACTACTCACTAAGGCCTGTGAACTGTCTCCTGGGACAAGTGGAAAGCCTTCAAGGTAAAGTCGGACATGTCTGATCACATGTACATCTTAGAGGATGCCCAGGGCATGCAGGCAGAGACTGAAAGTCCATCTTACCTGGGAGTGCGGGGGTCTAGCCCACTGGTGCCAGCTAGTAAGTAGCAAAGCCATGCTGGGCAGAGTCCTCTCCTCTCACAAGACTCTAGGTCACGCTCATTACCATTGGCAGGAACTGGACTCCCTGGAGTCCCACCTGGCTTCTAGCCCCGGGAGAGCAGGACAGGGACTGGCAGGGGCCGGTGAGTAGGGAACAGGCTGGCTTCCAAGGATGCCTCCAGAATTCCATGCTGCCCTCCTCTGACCTACACCTGACACCTACAGTGCTCTTTCCAAAGTGTATCATTCGTCTGTCTAATTCTTAGTCCAGCTCTGGGCGTTCGGTGTTATTATCCCATTTTTACAGAGGATAGACTGAGCCAAGTATGGTCCCCCTCCCATTCCTCTCCGCAGCCTGCATGGGAGGAGGGAGGCTCCTGCCTACTCCTTCCGCTGGCTTCCAAGTGAGCCTGGAGCTTGGAGGATCAAGTGCAGAGGCCTGGGTCCCCCAAGGCAGCTGGGCCCTGGACTGGGAAAAGGCCCACAAAGAGGTAAGGGGAAATGAGGGGCTCCCAGAACTGGGATCTGCCAATCATCTAGGAGGGAAGACCTTGAGACAGGGAGGCTGGAGTGGAGGTGAGGAAGGCGGGATAAGTATGGACTTCAAATCTGACACCTTGGGGGGTGGGGAGGGTCCAAGTGTTCCAACTCATTATACAGATCGGAAAATTGAGACTCAGGCGGAATCAGAAACTCGTCTAAAGCTACTAGGCCTGTGAGGCTGGGGGGGGGGGGTGTGGAGGGCAAGTCTGCTGAGTACACCCAGCCTGGCTTCGAGGAAAATCAAGGAATCAGCCCCAACTGAGCTCTGGGTTGACCAGTCAGGGCAGAATGGACACGTCTCACATCCAGGCATCTTTGGGTGGCCAGCAGGGGGTGGCGCTGCCCCAGAAGTGATAGTCCACTGGCTGTAGGGTATCTGCCTCTGGCTGTTCTAAGGTCCCAGGATAAAATCCAGCTGGGACACCAGAGTAGCCCATTCCTTCTAACCTGAGCACAAGAGAAAACAAGCCCTCTCCCACCCCTGTGTGTCTACTAGCTAAAAGAACATTCTGGAAATGTACCCAGCCCTATTGCAACTCTGCTTTCAGGAGATGGGAAGGACTGGAGAAAGAGAATTTGTCTAGGAATCTGAAGAGATGGCTCAGCAGGCGAAGGTACTTGCTTGCAAAGCCTGACAGGCCAGGTTCGATTCCCCAGTATCCACATAAAGCCAGATCCACAAAGTGGCGCATGTGTCTGGAGTTAGTTTGCAGTGGCAGGAGGCCTTGACATGCCCATACTCTCAATTTCTCCCTCTCTGTCTCTCTCTCTGCCTCTCCCTCTCTCAGATAAATAAATAATTTTTACAATATGTATTTTATTTATTTATTTGAGAGAAAGAGGCAGAGAGAGAGAGAGCAAGAATGGGCGCACCAGGGCCTCTAGCCACTGCAATCGAACTCCAGATGCGTGCACCCCCTTGTGCATCTGGCTTACGTGGATCCTGGAGAATCGGAACCGGTATCCTTTGGCTTTGCAGGCAAATGCCTTACTCGCTAAGCCATCTCTCCAGCCCAATAAATAATTTTTTTTTTAAACAAGAATTTGGGGCCAGGTGTGGTGGTACACACCTTTAATCCCAGTACTTGGGAGGCAGAGGTAGGAGGATCGCCGTGAGTTTGAGACCACCCTGAGAACACAGAGTGAATTCCAGGTCAGCCTGGGCTAGAGTGAAACCCTACCTTAAAAAAGCCAAAAAAAAAGAAAGAAAGAAAGAGAATTTGTGGGAGGAGACTACAGAGATATCTCAGTAGTTAAAGGTGCTTGTTTTCAAAGCCTGACATTCATGGTTCAACTCCCCAGTGCCCACATAAAACTAGATAAAGATGCAAAATGTAGAATATGCATTTGGAGTTCATTTGCAGTGGCAAGAGGCTATGGCCTCTCTCGCTCTCTGTCTCTCTCTTTCTCTCTTTCTCTCCATCCCTGCACAAGAAGTGGTCTTGCAAAAAAAAGCTAGATCTAAGCAAGAACTCCAGGAACAAGCCCTATAGTAATGTCCCTATGGATTGGATTCCAGGGCTTTCCCTTGTTGAAATCACATGGGAAGGGATCCACTGGGATTACAGATGCGTGTCAGCATGCCGGGAACTTGTGTGATTCTGGAAGTGGAACTCAAGTCTTGGTACAAGTGAGGCAAATACCTTACCCCCTGAGCCATCTCCCCACCTTAAGTCCCATGGACAGAGAAACAGGTGGAAGTAAGGAGGGTCAGGAGGGCCCTGGAAATAGAGGTGGGTCACCCAAGCCCTGAGGAGAGACCCCTAGGTACAGGGTAACTTCCCTCTCTGGGTAAGGGGATCCCATGTCAGCCATCAGTCCTTCCTCGTGGTGAGGATTCTATTCTATAAGGATAACTCAATGCTCTCATCACATTTCAAAAGTCTGGCTTTGTCAGGAAAAAAAAAAATTCCATAACAGCAAGAGGTCAAGGGGATATTGGAGGACTCAAGGTCAGAGTCACCCCATAGCTTGCCTCCCCAGAGATTTTAAAGTGCCCCAAGGCCAAAGACTCTATGCAGAGCTGGTGTGCATGCCTGTGTCCTTGGCCTTACCCTGGCTGCCTTGTCTGCAGGACAGACTGGAAGGTCTCTGAGGACCCCTTTCAGCCTAGTCCCCCTTAGTAGTCACAGATGCCAACCCTTACCCAAGCTCTCAGGGCCAGTAGCTTCACCCTAAAGTTCTCTATTGGACCAGAGTAGCCAGGGTGAAGGAGTCACAGCAGAGAGACCTTGCAAACAGAAGAGCAAAAAAAAAAAAAAAAATGGAGATGGCGGGGTTAGACAGATGGCTTAGGGATTAAGGCACTTGCCTGCAAAGCCTAAGGACCCAGGTTCCATTCCCCAGAACCCACATAAGCCAGATGCTCATGATGGCACATGTGTCTGGAGTTTGTTTGCAGTGGCTAGAGGCCCTAGCATGCCATTTTTTCTCTCTCTCTCTCTCATTAATAAATAAAAATTAAAAACATATTAAAAATAAAAATGGGGCTAAAGAAACAGTTTAGCGGTTAAGGCACTTGCCTTTGAAGCCTAAGGACCCAGGTTCAATTCTCCAGTACCCACATAAGCCAGATGCACAAAGTGGTACATACATCTGGAGTTTGTTTGCAGTGGCTGAAGGCCCTGGTGCGCCATTCTCTCTCTATCTGCCTCTTCCTCTCTCCATCTTTCTCTCAAATAAATAAATGAAATATTTTTTCAAAAATAAAAATGGAAAGCTGGGCGTGGTGGCGCACGCCTTTAATCCCAGCACTCTGGAGGCAGAGGTAGGAGGATGGCCGAGAGTTCGAGGGCACCCTGAGACTACATAGTTAATTCCAGGTCAGCCTGGACCAGAGTGAGACCCTACAAAAAAAAAAAAAAAAAAAAAAAAAAAAATGGAGATGGGAACACATCAGAGACTGGGCAGCATCTTACAGGTTCTTGACTGGCACTGGAAGGAGGGGTCGGTGACTCATGGGACCAATCGAAGGGCTTTTCAGTAGAAACCAGACAGGGAAGTCGAGTTTCTATGAGTCAGCAGCTAGCACTGCGACCCCTCCCACCACTCATAATGACGTGTGAGGCTGGCCCATGATGTGGCACTCTCTGTTTCCCAGCCTTAACACCCCAGCCCTGTCCAACCACTATAGTTCCTGGCTTGGACCACAGCAAGAGCTTCGAATGGAAAATCCCCTCCCCTCTGGCTACCACACTGATGGTTAAAGCCATGCAGTGGGCCTTACCAGTTTCAACACTTTGCCCTCCCCTCACTCACCACAGCAGGCCTTCGTGCCTGCTGTTCCTTCTACCTGGGTGTCTTCTCCACCCCTCCTTTGCCTAGTTAGCACACATTCATCCTTCAGGTTCAGCCCATGTCCTCCCATCAGAGACCCTCCCAACTTCATCAAACCTCCTAAGATACGTGTTCCTGGCTCCATACGCCTCACATCCCTCTCTACAGCCCTTGTGAGAATGCAGTTACGTGGTTAGGGGTAAGTCCCTTCCCCATCCCTACCCCCTTACCCCACCACACACACACATATACGTGATCTGAAGTTCCCCCGGGAAGGCAGGGACATTGGCCTGGTCTGGTTTGCCACTTCTCCCTCTTGTCTCCATAGCATGGGGTACAGTGCCAAAGCCACAGTGAGTGAGTACCCATCAACATCACAGAGAATGGACTCTCCAGCTGGCCGGACATCCCATTATAATCCTGCAGTCCTTCCACCTGCCCAGCCCCACTCTTGTCTGTGATCGGTTTCGTCTGCTACCAGGGGAACCTCCTGATTCCTGGTTGGCCTCTGGGGCCAAGAGAGACTCCTATAACTTCACCAGCTGATTCCAGGATCACCCCAGTAGTACCAATTGCTCTAGCCCGTGACTCAGAGGAAGCCAGTCCCCAGAGCCCTGCTCCAGACAGGAGAAAGTCTCCTCCTCCATCTCGCATCTGGCTGCTGCTCCAGACTCAGCCTCCTAATGGCCCTCTGAGACCATCCAACCTCCTTGTGGAAACCACTGGCCCAGAGAGGTCAGAGCTCAGCTCATAGTCACACAGCAGAGCTACCGCAGAGCCACACCAAGAATCCAGGGCGCCGACTCCTTCCTAGGGTTCTCCCTGTGCTATAATAAACGAGGCTATTTTTAGGAAGCTAATTAGCAAGTCAAATATGACTCCTGCTAAAAATAATGCCACCTTTATGCTTTTCAGCGTCTCTGCATCACCTCGTTTGCTCCGGCAATGAGGAGTGGGTGGGGCAGCCAGGCAGGTGGGGGATCTCATCAGAAAGGTTCAGTCCCCAGAGAGGAGGAGGTGACTGCTTCTCCGACAGTGAGTCTTAGCCTTCCTGCCTTTCCAGCCTGGCTCCTGCTCCAGCTCCAAATTGCCTTCTCATAGCCCCTGGGCCTCAGGTGGCCTCGGGACCTGGTGTCCATTGGTGCGTCTTCCTCCCAGAAAATCCTGTCTGGGCAGGGAGGCATAGGCAACTACTATGTACCCAGGGCTGCCTCTCAGCTGGGACCTCCAGCTTCCCATCAAGCCTAGGGGTTGAGGTCATAACAGCGCCTCATCCTGCAGTCATACCTCCTGCCTGAACCCCTTCGCCCACAGTGGTTCCTCGTACATCTGGCATCACCAGAGGGTCAGATGGACAGATGCAAACATGATGTCAGATCCTCCGTGGCTTCCTGAATTTCCTGTGGGGATGCAGCTGGGCTTGTCTGGCAGGGAAACAGTAGGGCGGAGAAGGACGGACTGCATCTGACAGAGGATGTGGCAGAACTACCATTTCTCAAATGGGGAACTGAGGCACAGACTGGGAATCATGAGTGTCTCCCCTCCTATCAAGAGCAGGCTGAGCCCACAATGGTCGGCATGCTGAGGAATGGTGCGGGTATAATCAAGAAGGCCCCTGGGGGCTGGAGAGACGGCGTAGTGGTTAAGGCACCTGCTTGCCAGGCCTAAGAACGTCCGTTTGAATCTCCAGGTCCCACAGTTAGCCAGATGCAAAAAGTGACGCAAGGGCGCAACGCTGCACTTGCCCACAAGGGGGCACACACATCTGGAGTTTGTTCACAGTGGCTGAGAGGCCACTGGCTAGCCCATTCTCTATCTCCCTCTGTCCCTCTCAAAAAAGAAGAAGAGGAGGAGGAGGAGAAAGAGGAGGAAGTAGAAGAAGAAGAGGAGGAAGAAGAAAAAGAAGTAGAAGAAGAAGGCCCCTGGGTCTGTCCCCAGGGGTCTTAATATAGAACAAGGAACAGTTGCTCACTCATATGCAAGCTAAGCTCTGTGTAGTCCAGAATATTCCAAGGAATCTAGGCTTCTCCAAGAGGGAGGAAGTCCCTGAGATGGGCGGCAGGTGCAATGAGCAGAAGAGCAGAGGGCCCAGCAAGTCCTCTGGCATCTGTACTGCACCTCACTCGGGCACTGGCTGGCCTCGGCTCACTGTTCATCGGTCTCACACATGGTGGCTGTCCTCTATCCTTGAATCCCTATAGTGACCGACAGGTCTAGTCAGGAGGAATGGCCTGACAAGAGAGAGAGAGAGAGAGATAAAGGCTGATGTGGAGAGGGGAGAAACCACACAAGGCAGGAAGAACTTATCCTGGGAAACCAGAGGCCAGCAGATAGATGCCTCTCCCGCAGAGTGGGGTAGGTACCCTCCTGACCAGGCCCCTATCCACCCAGCAATGTCCCCTCCCACCTGGCAGCATCCTCCCAAGCCAAGCCAGGTTGTCTGCAGGACTGTGGCCAAGCACAGCGGGGGGGGGGGGGAGGAGAGAGAGAGTGTGTGTGTGTGTGTGTGTGTGTGTGTGTGTGTGTGTGTCAGTGAGATGCTGACACAGCAAAAATGAGGCCATCCATGAGAAAAAAAAAAAAAAAAAGATCTGGTTGAGGCTGTGCCTCAAGAGTGGATCCTGAGGTGACATCCAACTGTGTATTGCCTGTTTGTCCGCAGTGCTTCAGCCCAGCATGTTCCTGACTCCATACTGGGAAGTAGGACCTGTCACAACCCCAAATAAACACAGCTCAGGGACCCCTGAGAATCTGTCACCTTCCCCTACCAACTCCAGAGCCAGAGCCTTCCTCCTCTGATTGAAAAGCTACTAAATTGTCCCCCCAGCCCTGTCTGCAGGGTATGTTCGTCACCCCCATTCCCCTATCCTCCTACCACCCCACTGGCATGGGCAGAAGAGCTTGTAACAGGGGAACCCAGAAAAATCCAAGCTGTGCCCAAAAGTGGCATCATGGAAAGGAGGGGGCCTGCAAAGTGCCTGGTAGCAGAGTTTGTGCCCCATGGTGAGGGCAGCCAGTGGCAGGGCAGCAGGCCAGCCAGGTGCGGGAGTCTTGACATTGGCCTGTCACACAGCATCAGGGAAGGAGCTGCCAGTACTGGGATGGGCTTGGGAGCCTCAGGGAAGCTTTAGCTTTTCAGCTGAGTGAGCTAGAAACATTGGCTAAAGTGGAGTTGGTGCCCCACTTTCCCAGCACTGGCTGGGGAGGGCTACCCACTGCCTGCAGGGCCTGAGCTGGGTGGGAAGGTTCTTCATTGAGGAGCTCCATCCAGCCACATCAGGCAAGACAAACACATGCACTGGCTAAGACCAGGGTCCCAGACAGGTGACTGTAGCCCCCTCTTCCGAAGAGAGGAAAGCAAGGCATGCTGGGTAGGATGGGAGGAACTAGTACTGGGAAGGAAAGACCAGTTCTCGCAACTGTGGACTCAGCAAGGCTCAATGTGGTCCACTGAAGGTCTGGCTGTCTCGGGTGTGGAATGCAGGCAGGGTAAGGTTTTCCACACTCTGAAACCCAAGAGCCCTGGCCCTGGATCCTAAATTCTAAAAGAGCAGACTCTGACCTCTAGCGTCACCTCTCCATCAGGGCTGAGACACGTGCACCTACTCTCCTCTCAGTTCAGGGCCTGGAATTCCCTGCCCGCAAGGCTCCAAGCCCACTCCAAGGTCTGTATGGGCTTTATCCTGGGCTAAGAGATAGATTATCCAGTGGCCAGGGTTGCTAGGTGTGGGGATGGCCTGTGGACAGATGACCAGGGAAGTGACATGTGGCAGCCAGGGCTGTACCCGGGGGTGGGGGGAGGGGGGTGAGACACACTTCCACGATGCTGCCTCTTTTCAGGACTGCACTCCAGGAGTCCACGGCTGCTAAATGAAACCCGCCTCCCCGGTTGGCATGAGGGTGTACTTGTCGGTGTAGGCGGAGAGAGCATGTTCTATTTAGCGGTGTGTTGGCTTGATATATAACTTTTAAGTATGTAGACATATGGCGTGTGGGGCTTCCAGTTTTGGCTCCTGCTCTGGGCCCAGTAAAAGGTTAGGAGAGAGAGTGAGAGAGAGTCTCAGACAAGTCCTGGGAAGGGACTCGGGGAACGTGGTGGAGCTGGCCAACCAGGGGCTCCAGATGCAACCATTGGCCCAGCCCACCGTGCTGGCGGTGGGCGCAGGGTTCCAGTTTGGGGGATGAGTCAAGCAAGGGCACCCCAGGTATGCTAGGATAGGGCTTCCTTTTGAAGCCAGAAAAGCCACAGAGAAGCTAAAAGCGTGTGCCTTAGAAGTTCACAAACTGGGTATTGATGGTGGGCCAGCCCCCCGAGATCTCACAAGATATCTGTCTTCCTGCCTCCCAGGTCCTCCCACCTGCACATCCAGCGGGGATACTCTGATTCCTTATTTGGGCTCTTTCCACTGGCCAAGACTTCCCTCACACCTCTCTCTTTCTCTCTCTCTGATAGGATTTTGCTCTAGCTCAGGCTGATCTGGAATTCACTATGTAGTCTCAGGATGGCTTCAAACTCACAACAATCCTCCTACTTCTGTGCTGGGATTAAAGGTTTGCGTCACCACACCCAGCTCCCTTACCCTTCTCTATCCCAGAACCTCTTGTCCTGCAGGACCCTATCCATTGTCTGTACCCTCCCAGCCTCAGTCCCTTCTTCTGAGAGCACCCCTGCCTCAACCCCAGATGCAATTGAGGTTACCTACCTCAGTTTCAGCTCTGGATCAGGCCAGCGCCTCAGAGCCTCTCAAACACGCCCTTACCGCCCCCCCCCCCCGCCCAGTTCAAATCCCCCACTACCACTTACTCCCTGGGTGATGGCTTACAACATCCCCGTGTTCCCAAGACTCTTTATTCATGAAATGAAGATAATAAAATTTCCATGTCAAGGCATTAGAGAGATTAGATTAAGTGCGTGCATAGGCCGAACTGCCAGAATGCCAAGGCACTTAAGTCTTCTAACCTCCAGCCCAGCATTCCCTGTAGCAGCAGACATTCCTGAGCCCTACTCCATGAGTTTGAGAGCCAAGTAGACAAGAGTCTTACCCTCCAGGAGAACCTACATCTTCCTTAAACACACAGACCCCCCCCAACCTCCAGAGCCAGTAGGTAGAGAGAGGTTCAGGGGAGAACAAAGCTGAAGACAGAAGCGGAGCCAGGAGATGGGCTGGTAGGGACGGGGGTCATGCTGAGAAAGTGACATTGGAGCATGTAGTGTGACAGTTAGAGGAAGAAGCTTCAGGAAGGAAGAAACTGCAAGTGGTAAGTCCCTCCCTGAGTTGGGAAGGTGCCTTTCAGGTTCAAAAGGACAGCAGCTCGCATCCCCCTACCTACCCCGACTGTGGACCCCTGAGCTGTTGCTGGACGAGAGAGGGGTGAGAGAGGGGTGTGATGAAAGAGCTCCAGAGAGGCCCCAGGGTTAGAGCTCACACAGGCCCCAGGGCCTTCTTTGGAAGACTGATGGAGCCAGAAGGGATTTCTAGATTCCTTCCTTTCTCCTCAGGCAAAACTCCCTCACCCCTCCAACCCCCGCCAATGCCAGCACCTGAGTACCACAACTGGGCAGAGAATGACGCTTAGGACTTGACCTGCCTTCAGGAAGCAACACGTTCCAGCCAGGGAATAGGATCCAGGTCTCCTGCTAAGCCTACCAGAGGGCAACCCCTGCCCCTCAAAGCAGAGATGCAAGAACTGGGGCTGGAGAGATGGCCTAGTGGTTAAGGCGCTTGCCTGTGAAGCCTAAGGACCCAGTTTTGATTTCCCCAGTACTCACATAAGCCAGATGCACATGGTGGCGCATGCATCTGGAGTTCATTGGCAGCAGCTGGAGGCCCTGGCATGCCCATTCTCTCTCTCTCTTAAATAAATAAATAAATAAAATAAAAAGAATGCAAGGCCAGGCATGGTGACACACGCCTTTAATCCCAGCACTCAGGAGACAGAGGTAGGAGGATCGCTGTGAGTTCGAGGCCACCCTGAGACTACATAGTGAATTCCAGGTCAGCCTGGGCTACAGTGAGACCCTACCTCGAAAAACTGAGAAAAAAAAAAAAGAACGCAAGAACGAGGAAGCGCACAGTAGTGTGGGTCCCTACGTGAAGCAGCCATGATCAGAGATGGAGGAATTCTCTCATTCTTTGTGACAGGGACAGGGAACCTTAGGAAGCTTTACTTGACCACACCAGCATGAGGTCATGTGTGTGTCCCACATGTCATGGGTGCCGCCCCTGCCCTCCTCTCTGAGCCTCAGCTTCCCCCATCAAGTGGGGAGACCAGCAATTTGAGACTCCTTCCAGGTGACGTTCTGTGTAAGGGGGTGCGTTCTGTTTCCCAGAATTTAACAAAGGTAGTTCCGACTTTCAGAGAAGAGGAAGTAGGTGGTTTCTTAGTCCCACCCCCAGGATGGAGCCTTGCTCTGGTGATTAAGTGGAAGAGACCAGGAAAGGTTATCAAGGAATTCCAACTCCCTTCATCTGTTCCCTCTGGGCACCTTTGGGCCCAGCCTGGGGAGGGTGTGAATCCACGGAGGCAGACACAAAGAGCAGTGGGAGTCCCCGGCAGGGGCTGCATGTGCCTGAGATCCAGCCAGATCCCATGCCCCAATCTCTCTCCCCCACTGTCTTTCCCATCCTCCTGCCCATGGGTTTCTCTGCCTCCATGTCTTTTTTTAAAAACTATTTTATTTTTATTTCTTTATTTGAGAGAAAGAATGAAGCAGAGGGAGAGGAGAGAGAGAGAGAGAAAGAATGGGCATGCCAGGGCCTCCAGCCACTGCAAATGAACTCCAGATGCACGCACCCCCTTGTGCATCTGGCTTATGTGGGTCCTGGAGAATTGAACCTGGATCCTTTGGCTTTGCAGGCAAACGCCTTAACCACTAAGCCATTTCTTCCAGCTCCCTGCCTCCATGTCTTTGCTGCGATCAACTTCCTACACTGTGGCACCTCTGTGTTTGCTGCCTGCCCCATGGAAGCTTCCATATTTCTTTTCTCTCCCCCCTCCCGTGTGTGTGCATGCGTGTGTGTGTGAGTGTGTGTGTGTGTGTATGAGCCACCACCTGCATGTGGAGGTCTGAAGACAACCTGGGTTTGTCCTCTCATTCTCCCCTACTTAAGACAGAATCTCCTTTGCTGTGCGCACAGCAGCCTGGCTGGCCCAGGAGCTTCTGGATTTCCCTGGCTCCTCTTCCCGTTGAGATCACAGATGCATGTGCCTCTTTGAATCCTGACTGTGGCTTTACATGGGCGCTGGGGAATCGAACTTGGGCCAGCAAGCTTTCAAGCAAACACCTTTAACCGCTGAGCCATCTTCTCAGCCCCACTTCCATCTTTTCTATAGTCTCCTGACCACAGTCAGACCACTAGTGATCCATGGAAAACACCTTCAGAGAAGGACTGCGGGGGCCTTGGTAGATCACAGTAGGATGGGACCCCCTCAATTCTTCCATCCCCCTCAGCTCTATCTAACCTCCTCAGTTCTCATGAGCCCAAAGGAAGCAGTAGAGGTCACCTCAGCCTAATGGGTCTCAGAAAGGTCCCAGAGAACCTTTGCACATCCTGTGTGGTCCCACCCACTACATCTCACCCTCCTGCTATCTCCAACTACTGCCTCTTAGCATCAAACCCTCCTTTTGAGTCTCCCACCCTGTAGAAGCCATACTCAGCACCCTTGGCCGGCACCACCAGCCTCCCTTGGTTAGCACCACCAGCCTCTGCCATTTGTTTATTTATTTATTTATTTATTTACCTACTTACTTATTTGTTTGTTGATTTTATTATTATTTATCTGTTTATTTATTTGAGAGAGAGAGAGAATGGGTGCACCAGGGCCTCTTGCCGCTGCAAATGAACTCCAGACACATGTACCACATTATGCATCTATCTTATTTTAGAGATTTTTATTTATTTGCAAACAGAGAGAGATAGAAGAGAGAAAGACAGCTGCTGCCAACGACTCCAGATGCATGCACCGTCTTGCGCCTCTGGTTTTATGTGGGTGCTGGGGAATCAAACTTGGGTCGTTAAGCTTTGCAGGCAAGCACCTTAGCCACTGAGCCATCTCTCCAGCCCCCAATATGTCTATCTTTGTATGAGTAATGGGGAATTGAGCCTGGGCCAGCAGAGGTCGAGCCACCTGCCCAGCCCTCTGCCTTGCTCTGAAGGCATGCATGCTCTTCATTCACACCCTTATCACCTACCTCCCACCACTACTCCCAAGACCTGCCTCCACTCCAGCTCTCCACAAAGGCCAGACAGCCCCTCTGCCACCATGCCCCTGGCATCTCTACTCATGTTGGGTTTGGCTTTTCTGCATCATTGCTACCCACTGGCCACTCTCCCCAAAGCATGGGCCTATGTGACCTGGTTCCTAAGAGGCCTGGCCGGGCTTCCTTCCATCTCCATTCTACTCCACGTACTGTGCTCTTTTTGATGCTCCTTCCTCTTTCCAATGCCATACTCAAAGCTCCCCCCTCCACCAACAGCCCCCACCAGGACTCTGTGCTAGCTTTGTTTGTTTGTTTTATTTTTGTTTTGTTTTGTTTTTTGAGGTAGGGTCCCCCTCTAGCCCAGGCTGACTTGGAATTCACTATGTAGTCTCAGGGTGGCCTCGAACTCACGGAGATCCTGCTACCTCTGCCTCCCAAGTGCTGGGATTAAAGGCGTGAGCCACCGCACTGGCTGTGCCGGCTTTGCTGGCTTTTCTTCTCTGGCTCTCTCTACTTGGGGAGGCAGCTCTCCCCCTCCCCAGCCTGCCTCTGCTACTGCACTCTTGAGACTGACCTCAGCCGCCCTAGCTCTAGACTAGATAATCCGAGTGCCTGCTGGATGGCGTCCCCTCTCCCCTCCCTGGGTGCTCAAACCCGCCCTTCCTCCCCCTCTCCCTTATCTATAGCCTGGGAAGCACACATGCTTTCATTCCCTCCCCTTCTCCAGGCATCCATTGCTTTCTTTGCAGTCCCATCCCAAACACACACCCGGTCACCTGCCATCCACTAACACTGTATCTGGCCTCTCCGATGCTCCAGTACCCACTCCTCACAAAGCCCCGCCCCTGCCCTGCTCCTCAGCCCTCCACCAGTCCGAGCCTGGCGGCATCTTTCCTGCCCAAGACCATAACCCGTGGAGATAGCTCAGATCCCCTCGCCCTCTTCAGTTCATTGACACGTGTTGTGGTTCTCATGGCTAAGGATACCAGCATCTGATCACTGCCACTACCCTGGGCCAAGCCACCATCAGTTCCCATCTGGATCATGGCAAGCTACTAATGGCCCACCTGCTTCTGCCTTGGCTGTGCCTCCCCAGCTAGTCTCAGCTCAGCTCCAATAAGCTATGCCATGAGCAGGCCGAGTGTGGTGGTATACACCTTTAAAAATATTTTATTGATGTATTTATTTAAGAGAGAGAGAGAAAGGAAGAGAATGGGCACACCAGGGCCTCTAGTCACTGCAAACAAACTCCAGACACATGCAACACCTTGTACATGTGGCTTATGTGGGTACTGGGGAATCAAACCTGGGTCCTTAGGCTTCATAGGCAAATGCTTTAACTGCTAAGCCATCTCTCCAGCCCGGCACACACCTTTAATCGGGAGGCAGAGGTAGAAGGAAGGATCCCCGAGAGTTTGAGGCCACCCTGAGACTACATAATGAATTCCAGGTCAGCCTGGGCTAGAATGAGACCCTACCTCGCAAAACAAAAAATTTAAATATATACCCCATGGGGTCCTGCCTCCCTCCTGCTCAAATTTCATCCATGACTCCCCATTTCTCTCAAGGTAGAAGCTGGTGGTTTGATCCCCTGTGATCTTGGCCACATCTCTTGCTCACCTCTTTTGCCCACCCCTCTCTATTGGCATGCAAAGGAATTCCTGTTGTATCAGTGAATGTAACCTCTGCTGTGAGTCCTCCAGCCTAGGGTTTATTCATTCTTTTCTTTTTATATTTTTATCTATTTATTTATTTATTCATTTATTTACATGAATATGGGTGTGCCAGGACCTCTAGCCACTGAAAATGAACTCTAGGCACATGTGCCACTTTGTGTATCTGGCTTTATGTGGGTACTGGGGAATCAAACTCTGGTCATCAGGCTTTGCAGGCAAGCGTCTTAACCACTGGGCCATCTCCCCAGCCCTATTCATTCTTTACTTTTGTATGTGTCTGTGTATGAGGTATGCTTGCACATGTGTGTACGTGTATGTGGAGTCCAGAGGACCCCCTCAGCTCTCACCCTCAGGTACACTGTCTGCCACTTTTGAGACTGGGCTTCTCATTGGCCTGGAGCTCACTGATTAGCCTAGACTGGCTGGCCGATAAACGCCAAGGATCCACCCATCTCTACCTCCCCAGCACTGGCATCACAAATGTGCGTCAGCATGCCCGGCATTGATGTGGGTTCTGGGAATGGAACTCTGTTCCTCATATTTGTGAAGCAAGCACTTTATCCACACTGAGCCATCTCCTCAACCCCAGACAGGGTTTAAAAAAGGTTTCTTTCTCTCTTATCTGTGCTCCTGTCCATGGGGACAGGTTCATCCTGACTTCAGTGTTATCTGGAACATCACCCGCTAGCAGGCAGGGGGAAAGAGAAATATGGAATCACTTCCTGTGTCAGAGATGCTTCCACCAGAAAGGTCACCCACCTCTTCCACTCTCATCTCCCTAGCCAGAGGGAGTCACAGTGTGCTTGGCCTTGGAGGGAAGATGTGTGGCCTTCCCCTCAGCTTATAAATAAAAGCGATGGGCTGGAGAGATGGCTTAGCGGTTAAGGCGCCTGCCTCCTAAGCCTAAGAACGCTGGTTCCAATCTCCAGCGGTTCCAGTCTCCAGGTCCCACATTTAGCCAGATGCAAAGTGACACAAGGGCGCAATGCTGCACTTGACCACAAGGGGGTGCATGCATCTGGATTTCGTTCACAGCAGCTGAGAGGCTGCTGGCGCACCCATCTCTACCTGTCTCCCTCTCACTCTCTGTCTCTCTCTCTCTCTCAAAAAAAAAGAGTGATGGCTTCACTTCTGCTTCTGGGATGCGCCAAACATGCTCCCCTCCCTGCCTGGATGGTCATTCTGCCTGGACTGCTCTCCCCAAATATCTACATGGCTCACTCCCTTGCCCTCTCCACAATTTTGTTCCAGGGTCCCTGAATAAGGCTTTCTCTGAACACTTAACATTTCAGACACCTCTGTGACAGGGAATGCCAGTTAGCCTTGCCAGTGTTGGAGTTTTCCCACAGTTTTAACAGATGATATCATCACATCTTTCTTTCTTTTTAAAAATCTTTTATTCCTTTTTTTTTTTTTTTTTTTTTTTTTTTTTTTTTTTGAGGTAGGCTCTTGCTCTAGCCCAGAATTCACTATGTAGTCTCAGGGTGGCCTCGAACTCACAGAGATCCTCCTACCTCTGCCTCCCGAGTGCTGGGATCAAAGGCATGTGCCACCATACCTGGTTAATTATTTTTTTAATATTTTTATTTATTTATTTGCAAACAGAGAGACAGAGAAGAGAGAGAGAGAGAGAGTGGGCACGCCAGGCCTCCTGCCACTGCAAACAAATTCCAGATGCATGTGCTACTTTGTGCATCTGACTTTACATTGGACCTGGGGAATTGAACCCAGGTTGTAGGCTTTGCAGGTAAGCGCCTTAACCACTAAGGCATCTCTCCAGCCCTAGGCTTAGTCTCTGTTGCCTGTCTCTACCAGCTTGGGTGAAGCTTTTAAGGGCAGAGCTGCTTCTGACTTGGTGAGTGATGTAGAGAGCTCAGCTCTGGGGCTGGAGAGATGGCTTAGCGGTTAAGGCATCTGCCTGTTAAGCCTAAGAATGTCAGTTCCAATCTCCAGGTCCCACGTTTAGCCAGATGCAAAGTGACGCAAGGGCGCAATGCCACACTTGCCCACAAGGGGGTGCACACATCCGGAGTTTGTTCACAGTGGCTGAGAGGCTGCTGGTGTGCCCATTCTCTGTCTTCCTCTCCCTCTCTCTCTGTCTCTCTCTCCAAAAGAAAGAAAGAAAGAAAGAAAGAAAGAAAGAAAGAAAGAAAGAAAGAAAGAAAGAAAGAAAGAAAGAAAGAAAGAAAGAAAGAAAGAAAGAAAGAGAAAGAAAGGAAGGAAGGAAGAAAGAAAGAAAGAAAGAAAGAAAGAAAGAAAGAAAGAAAGAAAGAAAGGAAAAGAAAAGAAAGCTCTGGAAACAGACCTGCCACCCAGCCCATGCTCAGGACTTTTGTTGAGGGGGTGAATAAATGGATCTTGGACTTCTCCCTCTTCCGCAATATCCATACCCACCCCCATCAGGTTTTATTGTTCTTATGTCCTTAAAAACCTCTGGGTTCTTCACCTGAGTCCCCATGCCCCAAAGCCACTGGCTCCCCCAGAACTTCATTTATTTTTGTTTTTTAGTACCGGGGATCAAACTCAGAACCTTGTACATAATAGGCATGCATTCTCCCACTGATTACACCCCAGACCCTGATTCTTGCCTAGATTCCTGTTTTATATCAGTCTCCTGGGGTTCTCATAACAGCTTGCATCACCCTTCATCTCCAGTCACCCCATTCCAGCCCAGTAACCACTCGCAGAGGCAAGATAAAAGTAGCCAAGGTGTGGGTTCAATAGCCCATAACTGGGTTCTTTTCAGCTGGGTTTTTCCTCTGGCTCTGCTGTTTGCCAGCTGCGTGGCTTCGAGCAGGTGTTCTAACCTCTCTGCGCTTCATTCCTGCATTGGTTTGTAAAGAGGGCTGGTAACAACACCTCTTTCACAAGGTTGAAAGGCTTGAGTGTAAGGAAAGCAAGTTATCCATGTGCCCTATTGCTTGGTAGCTGCCAGATCTTGCTCAAGGCAGATCCAAGCCTGTTAAACTCTCTCCCTCAGCCCTTGGCAATTTTCAGTTTCTGCTCTTAACGGGGACCCTTCCAAGCTGGTCTCCTTCTCCCTTTGCTCTGGTTACACTGAACTTGGGGCTTCCTGCGAGTGTCATGCTGAACTTACCTTTGCCTGGTCATGCATTGCTCTCTGTTTTAAAATGACTTGTACTTGGGTTTTTTGGGGTTTTTTTTTTCAATTTTTTACATAACAAAAATCCCAGAGTGATTTTTGCACATTTGTCCATAGCAAAAGACCACATTCTTTTTTTAATTAATCAATTAATTTATGGGAGAGAGGAAGGGAGGGAGAAAGAGGCAGAGAGAGAGAGAGAGAGATTGGGCATGCCAGGACCTCCAGCCATTGCAAATGAACTCCAGATGCATATGCCATCTTGTGCATCTGGCTTTATGTGGGTACTGGGGAATCAAACCTGAACCCTTAGGCTTTGCAGGCAACCACTGAGCCATCTCTCCAGCTACCACATTCTTTTTTACAACCGCATACATATTCCAGCATAGGGATATGCCAGGGTTGCTGCTAGTCCCACGTGGGTGGATATGGAAGGTGTTTCCAGTTTCCCACAGGACAGGAATGCTGTGCTGAGGAATGGTTACATATACACGTGTCCTGTTTGTGCAGGTGTCTGTGGGACAAAAGTCAAAAGTCAAGGCCTGATGTTTACTTTCTTCTTTACCGTTTTATCAACCCAGGATGCTCAGCCACAGATTCATGAGTTTCATGCCCTCTCCACTGTACTACCCTGCCTCCTTCAAAAGAGGGGCTCAAGGGGCTGGAGAGATGATGGCTCAGCAGTTAAGGCACTTGCCTGCAAAGCCTAAGGACCCAGGATCTATTCCCCAGAACCCACATAAAGCCAGATGCATAAAGTGGCACATGTATCTGGAGTTCATTTGCAGTGGCTGGAGGCCCTGGTGCACCCATTCTTTCTCTGTGTCTGTCTCTCTTCTCCGTCTCTCTTCAAAGAAGAGGAGGAGGAGGAGGAGAGAGCCGGGCATGGTGGCGCACACCTTTAATCCCAGCACTTGGGCACAGATAGGAAAATCACTGTGAGTTTGAAGCCACCCTGAGACTACATAGTGAATTCCAGGTCAGCCTGGGCTAAAGTGAAACCCTACCTCAAAAAACCAAAAATAAATAAATATAAATAAAAGCAGAGGGACTCAAGCCAAGGGGCAGGCTCTACTTGCTGACCTTCAGTCAGGGTCAGCCACTGGAATCTATATTTGGGAGACCTGGCAGCCCAGCTGGGAGGTATCAGAGTTAGCCAGGAAAGGGAGCCAGACCCTAGGCCCTTCCAGAACACTCCATACAAGTTGTGGGAAAGTGTGGACTCTTGAGTAAGTTCTCTCCTGGCCATAGCCTCCAGTCTCCCCATGGCACTGGCTCCCTCAGAGACAGCAGGCTGGGTGGCATCCCCAGGTACCAGCAAGTGGGCTGCAGGGCAGCCAGACCTTGGCAAAGAGGGAGTTCAGAAGCCAGGCACACGCCTTTAATGCCAGCACTTGGGAGGCAGAGGAAGGAGGATCACCGTGAGTTCGAGGCCACCCTGAGACTACATAGTTAATTCCAGGTCAGCCTGGACCAGAGTAAGACCCTACCTTGGAAAACCAAATTAAAAAGGGAGTGCAGAATTCATGTGCTGGAGGTGGGGGGGGGGTGCAGCTCAGGAGAAGCCCAGGCCAGGCTGTGTCTTCCAAGGCTCTGGATCCAGAGAGCCCACACAGAGGCAAGAGCTGAGTCAGTGCCATCTGCCACAGGGGCGGGGGCCGCAGGATTGGGGGTGCCTTCAAGCCCTGTGCCAGATTTGTGCAAGAGGGGGCCCTGTGCAGGTGTGTGAGGGGCTTGGAGGACACTTCCTCTTCTGTATCGAGAAAGCCCCTCCTTGACTAAGCCCTCAGGGCCCCGCAGATCCCACTCACCATCTTCTGTTCTCACATTCTAACCACTTCCCACTGCAGCCAGACACGTGCAGCAACCATCTCTCTGCTCCCTGACACTTCACCTTGAACCTTTTCCCTCGGTTCCTTGCTTGCCCAGCTAACTTCTCTGGGAAGACAGAGTCAAGAATCACTTTGGGGGTGGTGGAGAGATGGCTTAGTGGTGAAGGTGCTTGCCTGGAAAGCTAAAGGTTCAATTCCCCAGTACCCACGTAATGCCAGATGCATAAGGGGGCACATGCTAGAGGCCCTGATATGTCCAGTCTCTCCTCTTTCTCTGTTTCTTTGCCTCTCCCTCCCTGTCTCTCTCTCTTTCAAATAAATAAATAGATATTTTAAAAAATTAAAAGAATCACTTTGACCAGCTGGGTAGCACCCACTTACCAACCCGATGCTTCACCAGTTGTGACTACTCTCCCTGGACATCCCCCAAAGTTCCTTCTAGGCTCACTGTCAGAGCTCCAAGTCCCCACCCTCTTCCCAAAGGCCCAGAGCTCAAGTGTCCTGACGTCCATCCTCACAGCCATGCAGGTCTGGCTGGGGCAGCATGGGACTTAAGCTTGAGGTCACAGAGCTGTCAGGAGTGAGGGAGTTTCAGCCTTGACGAAGCCCTGGCAGTGTCAAAATCCCCACTCCACAGTGCAGCCCGAGGAAAAGCCAGGCTTCCGAGGCCTCTTGGTCAGATCCCAGAAACTGCCTCTGAAGCCCCACAGGACTATGTGATGGGGAAGTAAGCCTCGTTGAGGCCACGGGGAACGGAAGGCCGCTTCAAGGATATCACCTTCCGGACTTTCCCCACCATCCCCTTGAGTTTCGGCATGACAGCCACCCCGGGCTCTACTGGGGACACACCGAAAAGTACCATCTGCTGTCTGAGTGACCCTGAGAGAAAGAAGAGATGGCAGTGGGCACAAGGGCAGGGGTGAGCTTGAGCCAGCTTCCTCCCAGAATCCAGGGGTACCCTTGAGCCTCCTGGGCAAGGGAGGGAGGAGCAGAAGGGAGCTGGAGCCCCTCTCCAGCAGTCTGGGTCTCCTCTGACAGCACCCCAGCCATGGAGACACCTCCCCACCGGTTCACAAAGGCCCCTGAGAAGCGCAGGCTACCCAGATTCCTCACGGTGGGGCCATCTTTGGTGCATCTGGCGATTGGTCTCTGAGCTCACTGGCTACAGTGTATGTGACGCCACCTTCCAAGCTCGCGGGGTGGTGGGGGCCCCATCGAACTGGACTCACCTCTGATAGCTCTCAAGCACCACCGTTGCCTTTGCTTGTACAAAGAGCATGCTGGGAAGACAGGATGTTGCAGGGTACCTGATCCGGTCAGTAAGTCACCTGGGGCCCTGTGAGTCAGTGTGGTATAGAGCAAGGGTGAATGCCGCTGAGTTTCAGCTTCAACTTAGTCCTATAAAGTGTGACCTCACTGAGCAAAACTTACCAAGCTGACTCGGGAGTCTGAACTCCATGTTATGAAAGTACACAAGCTACGCAGGCTTGGCCTTGCTGGACAAGGAGGGACTGAACTGGGCTATCAGCCTTTACCCTCAAGCTCAACTCTCCCCCACCAGCCATAATAAAGGTGGAGTCGGCACTGCCACCACCCGGATCCCAGAACCTAGGGTCTCAGGGGCAAGAAAGGCAATGGAGCCAGGCTGAAGAGAAAACCAGTCTGGCAGGCCCTGGGGGCCTCTGTCACTCACCCCTCATCTACTTACCTGACCAGAGCCTGGGAGTCTTCAAAGCTTAGCTTTCTTTCACCTATAACTTTTTTTTTCCATTGACAGCTTCCGTAATTATAGACAATAAACCATAATTCCTTCCCCCCCCACTTTCCCCTTCACAAACCCACCTTCCATCATATCCCCTTCCCTCTCTCAATTAATCTCTTTTTTATTTTGATGTCATCATCTTTTCCTCCTATTAGGAAGGTCTTGTGTAGGTAGTGTCAGGCACCGTGAGGTCATGGATATCCAGGCCATTTTGTGTCTGGAAGAGTGCATTGTAAGGAGTCCTACCCTTCCTTTGGTTCTTACATTCTTTCTGCCCCCTCTTCCACAATGGACCCTGAGTCTTGGAAGGTGTGATAGAGATGTTTCAGTGCTGAGCACTCCTTTGTCACTTCTTCTCAGCACTATTGTGTCTTTTGAGTCATCCCGGTGGTCACCAACTGACTGAAAAGAGAAGCTTCTCTAACCAAAAATGCAAGTAGCATTAATATATGGGCATGAACTTTAAGAAAAATGCTTACAGGGCAGTTTGGTGAGCATAATGTATGCATTTAGCCCGACAACAGCAGATATTACTCCCTAGGGCTCATGACCTTCCCACCATAGGCTCTTTTTTATTTATTTGGTTTTTTTGATGCAAGCCCAACAGACTGGAGATATATATATATATATTTGGTTTTTTCAAGGTAGGGTCTTGCTCTAGTCCAGGCTGACCTAGAATTCACTCTGTAGTCTCAGGGTGGCCTTGAACTCATGGCGATCCTCCTACCTCTGCCTCCCAAGTGCTGAGATTAAAGGCGTGCACCGCCAGGCCTGGCTTGGACTTTTTTTAATGAGAGAGAGCGAGAGCAAGAGCGAGTGAGAGAGAATTGGTGCATCAGGGCCTCCAGCCACTGCAATTGACTTCAGACATGTACGCCACCTTGTGCACATGTGCGACCTTGCGCGTGCATCACCTCATGAGTCTGGCTTACGTGAGATCTGGAGAATTGAACATGGGTGCTTAAGCTTTGCAGGCAAACACCTTAACCGCTAAGCCATCTCTCCAGCCCCAGCCATAGGCTTTTTTTTTTTTTTTTTTTTTTTTTTTTTTTTTGGTTTTTCGACGAGGTAGGGTCTCACTCTGGTCCAGGCTGACCTGGAATTCACTCTGTAGTCTCAGGGTGGCCTCGAACTCTTGGCGATCCTCCTACCTCTGCCTCCCGAGTGCTGGGATTAAAGGTGTGCGCTACCACGCCTGGCTCCAGCCATAGGCTTTTGACTAAACTTTCAGTACCTGGCACGTATTCCCTTCTGTGGATCTGGCCTCCTGTCCAATTAGAGAGCAGTTGGTTTCCCCCATAACACACATGCTACTATTGCACCCGTTGGCTTATTTGGCCTGGCTGGCCAAACTTAAGGTTTGCAGTGTCAACTGTTGAGTATCTCCACTGGTGAGTTCTCACTCCCATCGGGCTGCATGCAGTGCAGCTTTTCCCATCTTTCCATCAGCTGGTCCATAGGGAGGATCACCTGGGACTTTTTGGCCTCCTGCTTTGGCTTTCCTCTCCCAGCCTCTTGTCACACAGGTCTTGTCCGCAGCAAAACTAAGAGGATCTAGACTATGCATCCAGAGACCAAGGCTTCCCTGAGCCACTGCCTTCTGGGGTGACTCTTGACAAGTCGATCCCTCCCCTGGGCCTCCATTTCCTCATTTGGCTATTGGTACATGGCCTGAAGATGAGGGCTCCATGAAAAGGAACAGGTACGTTTCAGGGAGATGGGACTCTGCAGGTCCCAACACTGAGGTACTGGATCCCCTGACCAAGACCCCTCCTGGGAACTAGGAAGGAGGCAGAAGCAGGCCCACACAGCAGCGGTAGCCAGGTCTGTCCTACAGCACACACACACACACAGTGACTCCTCTGCAGCCTGGCCTGTTTGTCCCACCAGGATGGGACCCGCCACCCCATCTCCACCTCAGCCACCACTGCTTTCTGCCCACGTCTCCTTGGCTCTGCAACAGCCACCTGGGTCCTGCCTCCTCTCGCTCCCAGGGAAAAGTCTGGCACCACACAGGTACTCAACGGAATGCACATTGAGAGGCACGGAAAATAACGAGAGTTGGTGAGGATGTGGAAAATTGTTGGAAGCTTCACGCACAGGTGGTAGGAATGTGAAACCCCACAAAAAGTTGAACTGGAGCTGGGCATGGTGACGCATGCCTTTAATCCAAGCACTCGGGAGGCAGAGGTAGGAGGATCATAGTTTAAGGCCACCCTGAGACTACATAGTGAATTCCAGGTCAGCCTGGTCTGGAGCGAGACCCTACCCAAAAAAAAAAAAAAAAAAAAAAAAGTTGAACGGGGTTACCAAATGATTTTGCACTTCCACTCCAGTTAGACTGATACCCCAAAGAACTAGAAAGGTTTTTAAGTATTTAAATTATATTTTTATTTATTTATTTACAAGCATAGAGAGACAGAGAGAAGAGCAACAGAGAGAATGGGTGCACCAGGGATTCCAGCCACTGCAAACAAACTCCAGATGTATGTGTCACTTTGTGCCTCTGGCTTTACGTGGGTCCTGAGGAATGGAACCTTAACTGCTGAGCCATCTCTCCAGCCCAAGAACTAGAAGTTTGATCACACACAAACTTATGCCCAAATATTCATGCAGCATTATTCATAATAGCCCAAAGTGGGAGCAACTCATGACCATCAGCCGACGAGTGGGTAAACAAAATATAGCATAGCCATGCATTGGAGTATTATTTATTTAGCAAAAAAAGATGAAAAGGAAAGCTGGGTATGGTGGCGCACACCTTTAATCCCAGCACTCAGGAGGCAGAGGTAGGAGAATCACCATGACTTCAAGGCCACCCTGAGACTACATAGTGAATTCCAGGTCAGCCTGAGCTAGAGTGAGACCCTACCTTGAAAAATAAAAAAACAAAAAAAAAAAAAAAAAAAAGATGAGCAGGGGGCTGGATAGATGGCTTAATGATTAAAGCATTTGCCTGCAACGCCAAAGGACCCAGGTTCAGTTCTCCAGGACCCACGTAAGCCAGATGCATAAGATGGCGCATGTGTTTGAAGTTCGAGTGCAGGGGCTAGAGGCCCTGACACACCCATTCTATCTGCCTCTCCCCCCCTTCCAGTCTCTCTCTCAAATAAATAAATTTTTTTTTTAAAAGATGAGAAGGGTGGATATGTGCTTTAACACAAATGACCCTGAAAAGCCTTAAGCTAAGTGAAAAGAATCAGACACAAAAGGCCTCAGGGTGTGTGATTCCATCTGTACGAAACGCCCAGAAGAGACAAATCCCCACACAGAAAGTAGGTGATAGAATGTTCTAGAATTAGAAAACAGTAAGGTTAACCTGGCATTGTGAGTCTACTAAAAACCATGGGATTGTACGCTGGAAGATGGTGACTTTTGCTATGTCAATTTCCTCTTGAGAAAGCACGGGACTGAAGGCTGACAGTCTCTGTAGGGAAAGATGGATGGCCAGACCTGACTGGCTGGCTGGTTTGCTTATCTATTTGTGTCTGGTTGAAAATATCTTCACACAAACCATTCATTGCTCAGGGAAGCCCAGCCTCCTCTCTGTGAAGAAGTAGGGAGAGGCCAGCCGCAAGGAGGTCCAGAGGGCCTGCAGTGCAATGGAGCCCGCCCCTCGGGCCCCCATCTTCAAGGCAAGTGTCGCACGAGAAGGGGACTTGAGGTCCAGCTGCCATCCCAGCTTGGTCTAGATCCTGTTCCCGCCTGCAGTCCTGTCCCAGGGTCTTTCTGAGGCAGGATGCGGTTTGACAGAGCCCTGGGGGGGATGTTTCCTTCCAGAGGTCTCCTTTTGGCATACATTCTGGCCATGTGTGCACCGGCAGTAGGGAAGTCCTTCCTTTGGTCTGACCACACTACCCCATTTTGGAGAGGGCAGTGGGCAGATGTTTCCACTGAGTCAGTGTAATTCAGCCTTACTCAGCCTCAAGCCCTGCTGGGGCTTCTCACTCCCAGATACTCATCTCACCATCATTGTGAGGCCCCCAAAACAGCTGCTCCCTGACAACAATTCCCCTTCCTTCCCTCCTTCCTTCCCTCCTTTTCTTTCTTTTTTTTATTATTTCCTTCCTTTCTTCTTTTCTGTGGTGGTTTGATTCAGTTGCACCCCCTATAAACTCACGTGTTCTGAACGCTAGGTCCCCAGCTGATGGCAGTTTGGGAATTGGAGTCTCCTGGAGGAGGTGTGTTGTTGGGGGCGGGCTTATCGGTGTTATAGGCAGCTTCCCTTGCCAGTGTTTGGCACACTCTCCTGCTACTGTTGTCTACCTGATGTTGGCCAGGAGGTGACGTCCACCCTCTGCTCATGCCATCGTTTTCTCCTGCCATCATGGAGCTTCCCCTCGAGTCTGTAAGCCAAAATCAACCCTCTTCTCCCACAAGCTGTTCTTGGTTAGGTGCTTTCTGACAACAATGAAAAGCTAACTGTAACATTTTCTTCTTTCTTCCCTCCTTTCATTCCTTCTTTCCTTCCTCCCTCCTTTCTTTTAAAAAATATATTTATTTATTTATTTATTTATTTATTTATTTATTTATTTGAGAGAGAGAGAAAATGGACGTGCCAGGGCCTCCAGCCACTGCAAAGAACTCAGATGCATGTGTTCCCTTGTGCATCTGGCTTATGTGGGTCCTGGAGAGTCAAACTGGGATCTTTTGGCTTTGCAGGCAAGTGCTTTAACTGCTGAGAGATGGCCCCTCCCTCCTTTCTTTCCTTCCTTGCCTTCTTACTTTTTTCTTTTTTTTTTTTTTTCTTTTTTTTTTTTTTTTTTTGGTTTTTTGAGGTAGGGTCTCACTCTAGCCCAGGCTGACCTGGAATTCACTCTGTATTCTCAGGGTGGCCTCGAACTCACAGCGATCCTTCTACCTCTGCCTCCCGAGTGCTGGGATTAAAGGTGTGCACCACCATGCCCGGCTGTAGCCTTCTTGCTTTTTTCCATGATAGAGACATAACCCGGGGTCATGTGCATTCCACCACTTCATATGGGCTTCAACATAGATAATGCTGAAAGCCTTAAGGTAAGTGAGTCAGACCATCCCGACATGGTTCTGTCTGGAGTGAGTAAAAGGGCAAGGCTGTCCTCATCGCCAAGAGGGAACCCAGGCAGAGCCAAGGGGCCAGACCTCACCCAGTTCCTCCAGGCCCTTTGGAGATCAGGTTACCCAGGCAATGCCCCTCTCTGAGCTCTGTGTGCCTTAGAACATGGACTTCCAGGCCCTTCTTCTCACAGCCAAGCCTCAAGTCCTAATGGAACCCTGCTCACTGGAACTGGCTGCACCCCAGGCCTGACCTATGCAGTCTCACCAGTGACTCACCCATCCCCACCTTTATCACTGTGTATATTGAAGTTAACCATGGCCATAGCTAAGAGATGCGCACAATGTAGAACCCTGCATTAAGTGAATGAGAGCGGGCAAAATGGTCTCAAACCCTGGGTGTATCTAACACCCTGAAACTCCGATAAACAGCTCACCTTGCCTTAGTTCCTGTAACCGAACACAGAGGCCACAGGACCGGACACAGCCTGCAGCCCCAGCACTTGGGAGGCTGAGACGGCAGAGAATGCAAGCTCCAGGCCAGTCTAGACTGCTGAACAGGTTCACATCCAGCCTCAGTAATTTAATAAGACCCTATTTCAAAATTTAAAAGGGTTCAAAGAAGCTGGGCGTGGTGGCGCACGCCTTCAATCCCAGCACTCGGGAGGCAGAGGGAGGAGGATCACCATGAGTTTGAGGCCACCCTGAGACTACATAGTGAATTCCAGGTCAGCCTGAGGTAGAGTTAGACCCTACCTCAAAAAACCAAATAAAATAATAAAATAAAATAAAAGGAGGGGGGAAAGGGCCTGAGAGGTGGTTCAGTGGTGAAGGCGCTCACCTGCAAAGCCTAAGGACCCAAGTTTGGTTCCTCAGAACCCACATTCATGTGTCTGGAGTTCGTTTGCGGTGGCTAGAGGCCCTGGTACACCCATTCTCTCTCTCTCTCTCTCTCTCTCTCACACACACACACACACACACAATATTTTTCTTTCTCAAATAAATAAAATATTTCTGAAAAAAGGCTTGGGGATGCAGCTCAGTGGTGGAGCATGTGGCTACATAGGACCCTAAGTTCAATACCTAGTACCATAGAAAAGATAAGGGGAGGGCTGGAGAGATGGCTTAGCGGTTAAGCACTTGCCTGTGAAGCCTGAGGACCCAGGTTCAAAGCTCGATTCCCCAGTACCCACGTAAACCAGATGCACGAGGTCGCGCATGCATCTGGAGTTCGTTTGCAGTGGCTGGAGGCCCTGGCACGCCCATTCTCTATCTATCTGCCTCTTCCTCTGTCTGTCACTCTCAAATAAATAAATAAACAAAAAAATTCTTTTAAAAAAGGTAAGGGGAGGATACTATCACCTCAAGGGGTTTATGAGAAGACCAAAAATGGTTCCAGATGGTTCTGGGCACGTGCACGATGCATAGTATGTGTTTGTCCCTATTATAATTAACAGTAGTTGTTCTTGGATACTTTTGAAGTCACAGTGGTTGGTTGATCAGTGTCCCTGGTTTTTTTTTGTTTGTTTTTGTTTGTTTTTTTTTTTTTTTTTTTTTTTTTTTTTAGCAAAACAGTTGAAACTGAGTGACAGCTCGGGGTTGGGAAGAGTGACTGGCGATGGGGCTTAACAGTTAAATGTGCTTCTTGCACATGCATGAGGGTCAGAGAGAGCCTGAAACCTTTGAGAGATGGCTCAGTTGGTAAAAACACCTGCTATGCAAGTGTGGAGACCACAGCTTGGATCCCCAGGACCCATGTAAAACTGCTAAGCATGGTGCTACGCATTTACAATCCTAGTGCTTTGGGAAGGTGAGCTAAACTAGCCAGTGAGCTTTAGATTTAGTAAGAGATCTTACCTAAGCAAGTATGGTGGGGCTGGAGAAATGGCTTAGTGGTTAAGGCACTTGCCTGCAAAGCCAAAGGACCTAGGTTCGATTCCCCAGGACCCACGTAAGCCAGATGCACAAGGTGGCACATGTGTCTGAAGTTCATTTGCAGCTGCTGGAGGCCCTGGTGCGCCCATTCTCTCTCTCTTTCTCTCTCTTTTCTTCTCTAAAATAAATAAATAAATAAGTATGTTGGAGAGAGATGGAGGAAGACACCCTGAGGGTTCCTGGCCGTTAGGGGGGGCCGTTGCACACCACACCCCAGAGATGTACAGGCAGCTGGGGATCAGGGTCTTGAGTGGCCGTGAGTGTGACAGGAAGAAATCCCCCGGGAGACTGTGTCAGACGACAGCTTGTTTATTTGCTGGGGGAGTGGGCTTGTAAGTGTTCATGTAGTGGCAGGAAGAGGTGTGGGGTACAGGTCACAGCCGGATTGGCTGTGTGAAGGCTGCTGGCTGATACCTCATTAACATATAGGGACCTTCAGTAAAGGGTCACATTGCTGGAGGGGGTGGGGACTGAAACCTAAATCTTATCAGGACATCCAGATGCCCCAGGTAAAGGGAGGGAGTGGGGCCCCACTCCTGCCAGTCTCGAGGCAAGATTATCAGGGTTTGGGCCTGTTGCAACCTCCTATGCCTGGGGCCCTTAGCCTGCCTGACAGCTCAGGCCTGTTTGAACCTCCATTGCCTTGGGGTCCTTAACTGTGCCCAACAACACCCAACATTGACCTCTGACTTACACACACACACACACACACACACACACACACACACACAACACACCCATAAGCAAACACACATACAATAAAAAAGCTCTCTATGGCATTGGCCCATCCCCCGGAACAGGTTTGTGGTGCATTAGCTCCCGCCCAGAAAGGAGAAGTGGGGCAGGGAGAGGTGGCCCTTTCCCTGGAACTGGCCCTCAAGGCCTCCACCAGCAGAGCCCGCACTGAGCAGGTGCTCTGAACAGGCCGCAGGCTGTGTGCTGAGGTGGGTGGAGGAAACAGGCTCTGGGGGCTGCCTGAGCACAGACATCAGGGCCTTAGTGACTTGAAAGGGCTTCCTGTCTAATCCTGGTCCCATGGGTCACCTCTATCCTGGGACATCAGGAAGGCTGGGCCCTCCAGGAAAGTCCCCATCCGCCCAGGAAACGTAAGCACCTGGCGGGGCAGCATCCGGTCCATTGTCCTGTCGGGACAGGAACAGAGGCTTGCTCACCATGACCGTCCACCCCAGGGACATCCAGTCCCCTGCTTTATGCAAAGTGGGGGGGCTTCCTGCCAGCAGCCACCTCACCCTGAAGCTGGCTCTGGTCCAGTCAACTGTTGTCCCCAGCTTTCAGTTGGGTCACAGAACATCTCAGTGGGACACCAGAGAAGGACCATCACTAATTCCACATGTCATCTTCCTGCCCCAGCTTCCTTGGCTCACCTCCAGAGACCACCCCCCCCCCCACCTCTTAGCTGGAAAGTCAGCATGACCCAGAAATGTCCACTAAAGTACTAGGTATGAGTGGCAGAGATCTGGGTGCCAATCTAGGTTCCCAGAGGCCAGTGGCAAAGAGGCAGAGAAATTAGATGTGGACTTGCCCTGAGCCATGAACGCATCAAGAAAACTTCACCTAAGACTGAGAGTTGGCTCAGCGGTTAAGGCAACTTGACTGCAATGCCTAAGGACCAGGGTTCAATTCCCCAGTATCCACGTAAAGACATATGCACAAAGTGGTGCGTGCATCTGAAGTTTGTTTGCAGTGGCTCGAGGCCCTGACACACCCATATTCTCCCTTTCTCCCGCCCCTCTCTCCTTACAAATATTTTTTTTTTCTAGGTAGAGTCTCACTGTAGCTCAGGCTCATCTGGAATTCACTATGTAGTCTCAGGGTGACCTCGAACTGACGGTGATCCTCCTACATCTGCCCCCCCGCAGTGCTGGGATTAAAGGCGTGCGCCACCACACCTGGCAAATATTTTGTTTTGAGAAAAGAAAGCTGCATTTCTTTCTTCCCTTATCTGGGTCTCTGAGGACCCAGAGAGGGACGGTACTGTGTGCAATGCACGTGTGTGCAGATGACTGTGTTTGTATTCAAGTGAGCAGCTAGGTGTGCAAACCCGTGTGCCTGGATGGTGTGTGTGTGTGATGGTTTCATGTGAGTGAACACAGACAGAACAACACAATGGCACCGAGGGAAAATGTCTCCCAAGAATATCCTTCCGGGTCTGGCTGTCAGGACAGAGGCTCTCTCATGTTCTGCCTGGGCTGAGGCAGAGGGTGGGTTTCCAGAGGAGGGGAGAGGACAGCAGGTGGAGTTCAGGAAAGGGTTGTGGAGCTAGGATGCCAGCAGGGCCCTCACTCTCAGAGCCAGTCCAGAACCTAGCCAAGGGCTGGCATTTCCTGTAGATTGAAAAATGGGTCTGGGCTCCCTAGCCACCCACAGTGCTGAATTCCAGTTGACTCTCAGCTCTCGAGGGGACTGGGAGAGGGGAGCACCCAGAGCCAGGCAAAGGTCCTGAGACTGACACCTCACAGATGGCCAGTGTGTACAATCAAGAAGCCTCACATCTGCTAAGAAAGGAGAGGAGGCGGTGAGGAAACCTCAAGCCGAAAACCTTCCCCTACATCACCTTCACTTTCTCCTTAGCTGAGAAGCTTCAAGTTTCTGCCTACCTCTGCTTCCTCAGGAGAGAGTATCGCGTACAGGTGGGAAGAGGCAGGAGCCCTGGCATCTAGGCTAGGCTCCAATGCCCAGGTTGCCCTAGGCAAGAATTTCACTCTCCTGGGCCTCATGGCCCATCTGTCTAATGGGGAACATAGGGTCTACGTTGGCGCTCCGCCTCCGAGGTACTACTGGAAGATGCCAGGAGCAAGATGGGACTTTGCAATAGAATTCCGGCACCTGCTATGGAAAGAACTAACCCATGAGCTCAACATTTCCCCCTTGGTCTCCCCCAAAGTTTCAAAGTCCCCCCCCATGAAAGGCAGGTGGCTTCCTCTGCGCCCCCCCTCCCCACTTTCTGCAACAGGGACCCTGTTCAGCTCAGAGTGTGAAAATCATCACGGGACTGTAGCGTCACTCACACACTCATTACTGCCACCAGGAAAGCTCTCCACAAAATGAGCTCCTGAACATCAGACTCTCAGACCCAAGCTCCAGGGCAGGGGAATGGGTTCCAGGCTGGGGCATCAGATATAGACGGTCTGCTCCTAACTCTGCCATGGTGGCACCAGCTACCTTCACCCGGCCTCCAGAGACAGCCATGCCTGACACCTGCAATGCCCAGTAGGCAGACCCCAGAAGCTCAGTGCTGGAAGGTACGAGACCTCCTGCAAGTAATAAGCAAGGATCCCTTGAATTGAAGAGAAGTTCCTCTTGGGCTCTGCCTGAGGTATGAGCGGCAGCAGCCTTCCCTCAGGCCATCAGACCCAAGAGGGCAGCTGGCTTCTCATGGGAATCAATGCATAAGGGCTGATCCCAAAGACATGACTTGTCCCACCCTCCATCCTGCTTAACCAGCTGCCCCAGTGACCAGTCTTCTGTGGCAACACATGCTGTGGGCTCTCTCACACCCTTGGCTTTGTAGTGTAGGTTCCACTGCCTGGAGCACTCTCACGTGCATCGGAGTCCTCCCAGGCCCTTGCAAGAACCAAATGCACAGGGCACCAACATCTGGAAGTCTAGAGGCCAGGCCCAGTCTGTTCTTGAGGGCAGAGCGTGAGACAGACCTTGGCAGGCGTGAGTGGGGAGCGCTGAGTCAGGGTCCCCAGGGCCAGGACAAGGAGGAGCCGGCCAGTGGCTGGGGCATATTGAGCAGACAGTGTGGATTGTGGAGGAGCCGGGGCGGGCGCAGGGCCCGGCTTTGGCGCAGGCGGCTGTGGGGGAGGCTGGAACTACAGACTATTTTTAGGCTCCTGTTTGATTTGAGAGACAAGGATGCTCGGGCTACAAGCCCTAGTTCATTGAGGAACAACTAAGGTGGCCCCACAAACCAGACACGACCCCAGCCACCAGCTCAAGGTCATCAGAACTTCCTCTTTTGTCCCCAGGAACCAAGGGTTGCTCATGAGGTGGACTGGAAGCATCCCCAACACCCTTAGTATGCAAACACTGCCTGGAGAGGTGATTTCCATACCATTTGCAAGCTGTCTTGCTTCCTGAGCAGAAGGAACTGAAAGTCTCCTCTTCAAGAATTCTCAGTGGTGGGGTGCATTCACCCAAGTCCCCCTTGAGCGGGAGAGGGTAACACGAATCAGAGAGCACTCATGGGAATGGTGACGCAATGCTAGAGGGGCTGCATAGGCTCGGCATAGCAAATACCTTCCATCCAGTCAGTTGGTGGTCTCTGTCTCTCTCTCTCCCTGCAGAGCATTATTGTTGTGCCGTCATTGACTCAATCCATTTATTGAGTACCTACTATGTGCCAGGCACCAGGCACTACTTTAGGCACTAGAGATTCAGTTGTGGACCAGCAAGGCAAACTTCACAGGGTGGGTGCTTTTGTTCAGTAGAGAGGTCAGATGAGACACACAGGTTACTGTAAATTTTCTAATAAGCCACATTAAATAAAAGATTTACAAACAGGCTAGGGCTGGAGAGATGGCTTAGCGGTAAAGGCACTTGCCTGCAAAGCCTAAGGACCCATGTTCAGTCTCTCTCCTGATCCCACATAAGCAAGATGCACAAAGGTGAGGCAAGCGCAAGGTCACACATGCCCACTAGGTGGCGCAGGTGTCTGGAGTTCGATTGCAGTGGCTGAGGCCCTGGTGTGCCAATTCTCTCTCTCCCTCATCTGTCTCTCACTCTCTCTCTTAAAAAAAAAAAAAAAAAAAGGTGAAATTTCCAGGTGTGGTGGTCCTTTAATACCAGCTCTTGGGAGACAGAGGTAGGAGGATCGCTGTGAATTTGAGGCCACCCTGAGACTACATAGTGAATGCCAGGTCAGCCTGGGCTAGAACAACAACCTACCTCAAAAACCAATAAAAAGCCGGGCATGGTGGCACACACCTTTAATCCCAGCACTCAGGAGGCAGAGGTAGGAGGATCACTGTGAGTTCAAGAGCAGCCTAAGACTACATGGTGAACCTGGGCTAGAGCAAGACCCTAACTCAAAAGACAAAAGAAGCCGGGCGTGGTGGAGCACACCTTTAATCCCAGCACTTGGGAGGCAGAGGTAGGAGGATCGCTGTGAATTAGAGGCCACCCTGAGACTACAGAGTGAATTCCAGGTCAGCCTGGGCTAGAGTGAGCCCCTACCTCGAAAAACAAAACAAAACAAAAAGACAAAAGAAAAATAACCCAGGTGTGGTGGTGCACACCTTTAGTCCCAGCACTTGGGAAGCAGAGGTAGGAGGATCACTGTGAGTTTGAGGCCACCCTGGGCTAGAGCAAGACCATATCTCGAAAAATCAAAATAAATAAATAAATAAGAATAGGTGAAATTAATTTTTAATGTTTTTATTCAGTACAATAGATCCACACTATTATCACTGCAATGCACGGTCCACTTAGTAATTTGAGATAAATCCCTTTATTCTACATTAGGCTTTTGAGGTCTAATGTGTCTTTCATACATACAGCCTATCTCAAGTCAGATATGAGTCACAGTTTAGGGCTCAGTGGCCTAGGAAGATGCAGGAAGATAGAGGAAATCGCTCTCTGAACTCAAGAGAAAAGAATGTCCCAGTTGATTAGTAATGTCTGCACTAGCAGGGGCAATAGTTGATTAATCAAGTTACCAGCAGTGTGTTTGCCCAAGGATATATGACCAACTCCAAGCATGTGTTCATCTCTACCTATGCCCCTTGTGGTGGTCGAATTCAGGTGTCCCCCATGAACATACATGTTCTGAATGCAAGGTCCCCAGCTGGTGGCAATGTGGGAAGTGGAGCCATGCTGGAGGCAGTGGATTGTTGGGGGCCGGCTTATGGATGTTACAGCCAGCTTCCCCTTGCCAGTGTTTGGCACACTCTCCTGCTGCTATTGTCCACCTGATGTTGGCCAGGAGGTGATGTCCAGGCCTCTGCTCATGCCACGTTTTCCCCCGCCATCATGGAGTCTGTAAATCAAAACAAACCCCTTTCTCCCACAAACTGCTTTTGGTGAGGGTGCTTTCTGCTGGCAACGAGAAATGTTGGAGCCTTGCTATATAGTCAAGACTAGCAGTTTTGGCAGAGGCACCACCCTACAGAGCCACCAGCGTGGTCCCAGAGCAAGGGACTCCAGGGTGTGGTCCTGTATCATTCCGGCTTGGTGGAGCTGGCTCATGGTCACTGATCACCCTGGGAATGTAGGTTTTGGTTTTTGTTATTTCCCGCCACCCCCCCGGGGTTTCTTCCTCTCATAGCTAACCAGTAGCAACATAAAAGAACTTCCTGAGCTTGATTTAGCGGTTTCAATCCCTTTCCACCAGCCCACACCCACAGACCTCCTGTCTGGCACCCTCACTGGGATAGATCACCCACCCTAGCTGGGATGGCTCCACATTCTTGCTCATATAATGACAAGCTAAAATTAGATCATAGAAGGAGCTACAGACACCCAAGCATGAGAGAGGGGCTTGGGTTAAAGCAGGTTAGGTGTCAAGTATGAGAAAAACTGGACCACAGGCTCCAACCATCATCACCATCACCTATCCCTGCTCTGAACCCTTCAACCACTAGGACCTACAAGATAAAGATCTGGGAACTTAGACCCCAGGATTCGGCATGGATGGAGCTGTCTAATATCATTGCTGGACATTCCCTTCTTTCAGCTCATCTCGCTGTCTCTCCTTCCCTCCCTTCTTCTCTTTTTTCCTTCCTTTTTAAAAATTTTGTATAAACATTATTTCTTTATTTTTACTTATTTCAGAGAGAGAGAGAGAGAGAATGGCCACACTAGGGCCTCCAGCCACTGCAAATGAACTCCAGACACATGCACTACCTTGTGCGTCTGGCTTTACATGGGTACTGGGGAATCGAACCTGGGTCCTTTGGCTCTGCTGGCAAGCACCTTAACTGCCAAGCCAAACCTACAGCCCTCTTTCATTCTTTTCTTTCTTTCTTCCTTCCTTCCTTTTTCTTTCTTTCTTCCTTTCTTCCTTCCTTCCTTTCTTTCTTTCTTTTCTCTTTCTCTCCTTCCTTCCTTCTTCCCTTTCTCCCTCCCTCCCTCTCTCTGTTCCTTCCTTCCTGCCTTCCTTCACAGAGTATAAGAAGCACCCATCATGTGCCAGGCTCTGGTCTAGTGCTGGAGACACAACTGGGGATTCGCACTGATAAGGATTTCTAGCTCTGTGGAGTTGATCGCACTCCACAACACCCCTGCCCCTGCCTTGGCAATGCTCCTCTCTCTCCTCCGTGCCCCTCTCCTCGCTCTACTCCACACATCCTCCTCCAAGGCCCCACTCGAAGCCCTCCCTGTGTATTCCCAGGTGGGGGAATCTCCTACTTCCAGCCCACTCCTCAGTAGCCAGCATTCAGCCTGGCTTCTCCCTCCCATGCCGGCCTTCAAGGGTCTCCAGGGCAAGCCTATGCTTTCTCCCCTGGGGCCTACTTCCAGGTACATTCTCCCAAGGGCTCTGGAGACAAGCAGACTGAGGCATCAGGAGTGGGGAAGCCAAGACTCTTCTCAGGAACTCTAGATCATCCTAAAACCTCCCACCAGGAAGTATCCTTCTCCTAGCATTCCAGAGGGAGAAATCACAAAGGCAAAGACGTGAAGGTTCCAGCAAGGGTAGGTGGAAGACTAAGAGGCAGGATGTCAGGGCGTGATGATGGCCCACTGGCCTGCAGAGGGAGGGAGCAGTTGAAGAGTTTTTGGAGACCAACAGACCTCTACTCCTCCCGGGGACAGAGAACAGATCTACATGGTCCTTCAGATTGATGAAAAGAGCCAGGGGGAGGCATCAAAGTCTCCAGCTCCCTGAGCGCCTCCAGGAGGCTGGGCATTGGCCTTTCCTATTCTTTTTTTTTTTTTTTTCCTTTGAGGCAAACCCAACAGACTGGCCTCCCCACCCCCACCTCTGCCCCCACAGGTAAGGTCTCGATCTCTAGCCCAGGCTGACCTGGAATTCACTAGGTAGTGTCAGGGTGGTCTTGAAGTCACAGTGATCCACCTGCCTCTGCCTCCCATGTGCTGGGATTAGAGGCATGTGCCACCACACCTGGTTTCAGACTGGCCTTTTATTATGAGACAGCAAGAGACAGAAAGAGAGAAATGGCACACCAGGGACTCCAGCCACTGTAATTGAGTTTCAAATGCGTGTGCCACCTTGTGCACATGAGCGACCTTACATATGCTTCACCTTGTGTGTCTGGCTTATGTGGGATCTGGGGAATCAAACATGGGTCCTTAAGCTTCGCAGGCAAGCACCTTAACTGCTGAGCCATCTCTCTAGCCCCATATTCTTTTTTTTTAATGGACTCCTTTAAAATTTTAAAAATTATTTTTATTTTTATTTTTGGAGAGAGACAGACAGAGAGAGGGAGAGGGAGACAGATAGAGAATGGGCGTGCCAGCAGTCTCTCAGCTGCTGTGAATGAACTCCAGATGCGCGCCCCCTTGTGGGCAAGTGCAGCATTGTGCCCTTGCGTCACTGCATCTGGCTAAACGTGGGACCTGGAGATTGGAACCTGTGTTCTTAAGCTTAGGAGGCAGGTGCCTTAACCGCTAAGCCATCTCTCCAGCCCAATGGACTCCTTTTCTTTTTTTTTTTTTTTTTTTTTTTTTTGGTTTTGCGAGGTTGGGTCTCACTCTGGTCCAGGCTGACCTGGAATTCACTATGTATTCTCAGGGTGGCCTCGAACTCTCGGCGATCCTCCTACCTCTGCCTCCCAAGTGCTGGGATTAAAGGCGTGCGCCACCACGCCCAGCCTTTTCTAAATATTTATCTGCAAACCCAGAGAGAAAGACAGAGTGAGAGAGAGAGACCGAAAGAGAGAATGGGCACACCAGGGCCTCTTGCCGCTGCAAACCAACTCCAGATGCATGCACTATTTGGTGCATCTGGCATTACGTGGGTACTAGGGAATCAAATCTGGGCTATTAGGCATCGCGAGCAAGTACCTTTACCACTGAGCCATCTCTCCAGCCAGGCTTTTCATAGTCTTGACCCTTCTCTGCCTCCCAGAGAAGATGCTGCACAGACAGAGGCAGAAGGATGTGTCTGCTTCCTGTCCCCAGCCAACCTTGGCATTGGGGATATCCTGTAGCTATTGCTGCAGCAGACCCGTCTACCACCAGGCCCAGTCTAACAGTCCTACACACTCAACCATCAGCCAGAAGCCCCTGGTGCTGTTCACCCATCAGGGCAAACAGAGAGGGGCCTTGTGCCCGGTCACTCCCTCCCCAATGGCTCATTTACATGGGATTTACATGGACTCATTTCATGCCTCAATGCGCACGGCTTCCTGCCCAGCCTGGCCTCTCCTGGTGCCTCTATAGAGACAAAGAAGTGTGTTTGATCACCCAAGTCCCCTCCACAGGCTCATCAGGATACCAGGGGCATTTTCCAAAGGAAAGAAGGAAACTGCTGAGGTCCAGAGAGGGCAGGGACCACCGTCGAGGTCAGCCAGTGACCCAGGAGGGGCTAGGACGTAACCCACGCTGTCCTCCCCCACTGCTCTGCTCTGCTCACTTGGAGCTGGAACCCAGGCTTCCCGCCCTTTGCTTTGCCACCGTCTGGGGTCTTACTGAAGGGGAGGCCTTGAAACCCCTCTGCTGCTGCTGCTGCTGTGAACTGGAAAACAAACAGACTGGGGCTAGTCCCAGTAAGCACAGAGGGAAACGAGGCTCTGAAGGCACCTGCAGCCCAGGGCTCTGCCATAGCCACAGCTCTGCTGGGTCCCCTAAGTCCAAGAGCTCTATAACCCCAAGCTCCTTCGCCACCGTGGTCACCCCAAGAAGGCAAGGTGTGTCGATGAAGAACTGAGAGGATCTTCAGCGTGAGGCTGGTTCAAGTAGATAGGGACTGCTGGGGTAGTGGACACTCCAGTCCTATGGGCTCTGCCAGAGTCCACCACAAGCTGGGCTGACTCGGGGAAACTGTCCAAAATCAGCCACGCACCTTCTCCAGCAGTTACTGCTCCAGAGGTAAAGCCCCCAATGAACTCCAAAAGGTGGGTCCCTGCCACCAGGGCGGGGAGGGGGTGGTGGCAAAGAGAAGGGAACAAAATGGAGAAGAAAGCCGGGCGTGGTGGCGCACGCCTTTAATCCCAGCACTCGAGAGGCAGAGGTAGATGGATCAGCATGAGTTCGAGGCTACCCTGAGACTACATAGTGAATTCCAGGTCAGCCTGGGCTAGAATGAGACCCTACCTCAAAAAAAAAAAAAAAAATGGAGAAGACTAGAAGGGAGATGTAGTTCCCTTCACGTTGCTGGCACAAAGCACCTGACCAAAAGCAGCTGGTGGGAGAAAGGGGTCTATTTTGGTTTCTAGACTCAAGGGGAAGCTCCATGATGGCAGGGGGGAAAAATGGTACGAGCAGAGGCTGGACATCACCTCTGCCACAGCAGATGGAACACCACAGCAGGACAGTGAGCCAAACACTGGACACTGGCAAGCTCGGGCTCCAAACCGACACCCCTCCTCCAGCAAGGCTCCACCTCTCAGACTGCCATCAGCTGGAGATCAAGCATTCAGAACACATGAGTTTGTGTTTGTGGGGGGCAACCTAATTCCAACCATCACGGAAGATAACGGGGAGGGGGAACATCTGAGCTCCTCTGGGCACCCTCCTATACTGTCCCCTCCATCTATCCCAGAGCCGCTGTCCTAGTTCTGACCTCCATCCACTGAATAGTCTAATTGCTCTCCCCTTCCACTCTGCTCCCACCCAGCCCTGTCCCAGACCGCCCCCCCTTTCCTGGCAGCCCAGCCTGGCATAAACAGCCAGTTTCTGGTCCTAAGCTGTCATCCTATGTACCCAGTTCTATCACCATAGCACCCCAGAGGTCCTAATTGGTCAGCTACCCCTCTGATGCTGTCTCTAGAGAGTGACCCTAGCCAGGCCTTACCGGGTAAGCAGTGGGGGTGGAGGCTGGGGAGAGCTATGGGGAATAAGGGTACGGACTCAAGACCTGCTGACACTGAGGACTCAGGTCCCCGTTCCTGCCCCTCATGACCTGGGATTCTCTGAGCCTGCCGGCTGCAGGATTACGAGGGAAAGAGGAGACAGTAGTGTTACCACAGACAGGAGGTTCTGACTAATTGACAGCAAGATGGACATCGCGGACAGGAAGCAGGCACAAGTAAATAAATAGCTTGTTTATTAGTAATATGTTACATTATTAAAGTGCATTGAGAAGAGATACAGGGGTGGAAGCTGGGAGGCCCCCAACCCCAGACCCCGCACCAGGGTGAGCTGGAGCTGGGTCAGCTCTCCGCTGAAATCCACGGACTGGGAGCAGGGAGGCCCACTTGGAGAGCTCGGCCTGGGCCATCCCCACAGGAATTTTCACAGTTTAGCCTAAGTTAGGGCATGTCCTGAGCTGAAGGTGGGAGGCTAGGAGCATGGAAGCACAGCCCCTGGGGAAGGGGGCTGAGGGGAAGGGAGGACGTGCCCCCCTGCCCCCCAACCCCCAATGCCAAGGGCAGAGTCCTGGAACCTCCCCCTGTGGACCCGGCTCCTCCTTCAAAATGACCTCGGTGAACCACCGACCTAGGGCTCAGTTTTCTCCTTCATTCCCCCTGACTCCCTCACCCGCCCTTCCCATAACCACCCCAAACTGGGGGCTCCCCAGGGCAGAGCCAGCTCATGCCACCCTCCTCAAACCCATGCCAATCCCTGGACTCTGATCCCATCCCAAGGAGCCCTAGACTGGGATCAGCCCCCACCCGCCCTTCCCAGCCCCTCCCTCTCTCCCTCCCCCCCAGCATGTAGTTTTGGTATTTTCATACAGATGCAGTCGGAAGTAGCTATACATGAATTAAGCCTAACATAAAAATAGAGCTCTTTCCGTCCTTCCGTCCGGAAAGCAAACATCCTTCAATAAACATGCAAGGCGCTGTCTGGTGGGACCCAGGCATTGAGGGAGCTGCGACAGCAGCCCTGGGTCTGCAGGGATACTGGTCACCTGGCCACGGGGCGAGGAGGACAGGGAAGGAGACAGTTGGGTACGGCAAGTCCTGAAGGACTCAAACCTCTGCCCCACGGTCCAGAGATGGCGTTCCCAGCCTATCCTTCCCAAACCCCACTGCCAGGCTGCCCGGTTACCGGGCCAAGAGGATCAGTACGGGAAGTCGTCAAGTGTGAGGAGTTTTCGAAAAATATTCTCGAGAAGATCAAGTCTTGGGTCTCTGATGCCTCCGCTTCACAGTCAGCGCCTTCATTCTCAAGCCCCCACCCACCCATTGTTCTCACCCCACCTGGGGCCCAGCAGCCGCCTGCGGCTGGACATCTCCAGGCCTTATGTCCCCCACTAGGATTCTTCAGTCCCCCTGGAAGCATCAGTGGGCAAGGAGCCCCCCGGGCCAGCCGGCTCTGAGTGTGACATTTTGCTAGTGACCCCCGGGCTTCAGAAGCTTGGGGACATGCATGCCCAGCCCCAAGAGGTCCTAATGAACCAGGAGGCCAAGCATGAGCGTGGGCAGGACTCCCAGCCAGAGGGAGGCGGCCAGGACACGGGCATCGCCCATCAGCTGCTCGGCCAGAGCTCTGTCCTCGGGCATCAACTCCCAGTGCTGAGCCTCGTGGAGGTAGGAGCCCTCTTGGGCCTCACAGCGGTAGTGGCCATACTGGCGAGCCGTGAGGTTCTCGATGAAGAGGATACAGTTGGGGCTTTGGTGACCGGGCTCACAGCTCTGTTCCACATTCTCCTCGTGGCGCCACGAGTAGGTGGCATGGCGGGACTCCATGGGGCAGCTCAAGTAGTAGCGAGAATTCCGGGCCAGGGAGACCTTCTGCAGTGGAGCATCATCTGGGAGGGCGGGGGAAGCGGTCATAAGGAGGGGCACAGGGCTCCCCCACAGATGAGACTTCCAGGGAAAGGCTTCTGAATGATCACAGGGGACCCAGCTGTCTCCTAAGCAGCTTCAGATCACAAGGGTTCCCCTTGGCACGAAGGGCACCCGGGGGCCCCAGGTCAAGCTCTGCCTCCCATAGGAATGGCTCTGCTTCCCCCATGGGCCTGGTACCTGCCAGCGGGGCCAGATCAAATACCTGGTTTGGGGTTCGGACATTCTTTGTGTGGCTCAGCTGGATTAATGGACTGCAGCACTGACCTGGAGGAGGAGGAGGAAGAGGAGAGGATGCAGTTCAACTCCCAGCCTGTCCTCATCCCACCCCACCAGAGGAGGATCAGACCAGAAAGACCCTGCAATGACCACCTACAGCCCTTCAATGTCACCTCACCCCTACGTCTGCCTTCTTTTGTCAAGACATACCGTTGGGAGCCGAAGATGGACACACAGCGGTCCTGGTCCCAGCCGCAGTAGGGGTCTCGGGACATGAGGCAGCCATGGCAGCCCCCGCTGTAGACCTCGCACAGGTCCAGAGGCACCTGGCTCACCTCCCACTGGGAGTTTACGTACAGCTTCCTCTGGAACGAGAGCAAGACTGGGTAAGGCCAGAGCCGTCCACTGAGTCCTCAGTGCCCAGCCAAGGGATCTTGCTGCCTTGTAGTCCCTTGAAAGGACATGCACACTGCAGGCACAGGAGCCCCGTGCTCAGCTAGCTGTCTGGGTGGGCCACGGGAGCAGACCGGCTGGTGAGGCTCACCCGTTCAACATCCAGGGATATGGCCTGAATGGCAGCCACGCGGCGGAAGGGCTGGATCTCCATGATGTTGAAGACAAGGCTGTGTTCCTGATCCCTGGACTCCACCACCTTGTGGATGGTGCCCCTGTCTGAGGACAGTGGACAAGAGGGTCAGCAGGCCAAAGGCCACCTCAGTCAGACAAGCCTCTCTCAAGGTTGTGCTGCCCAGAAAAGACACCGTGCGGGGAGGGCTAATGAAGTCATGACTCAGACGAGGGTCACAGGACTGGGGTAGGGTGGGATGAAGGCAGCGTGACTAGGAAGGAACAAGGAGTAGGGCGGGGGGTGGGGGGAGCCTAAGGGCAGCCCGGAAGTTTCCAAGGTTGATCCTGGCAGGCCATTCTAGGAACCCTGCAGTTCTCCACAGAGGGATCCCAATGTGCCCAAAGCTGCATGGGTGGCTGCAGTGTGAAAAAAACATGCCAGGAGTTCCAGCTCGTAGTACCTCAGTTACCTTCCCTCCTCTGCTTGGTGAGGTGGGTGTGATTGCTCCCACTTTGCTGATACGGGAGGAACAGAAGAGCTAAGCAACTTGCTCAAGGTCACACAGCTGGTACCCGGGAGGGAGCAAGCAGGAACCCAGATGGTCAAAACCCGACCCCTTGTTTCTTCTGCAGCTCCCTTGCCTCCTAGACTCTCGGGGGATGTCCTGCCGCTGTGTAGATTGTTTGTTTGGGAATATTCTTTGTTCTCCAGAAAAGTTGCAATGATAGTACAAAAGCAGCTCTGTCTAGCCTTCCCCTAATGCGAAAATCTTATATAATCACAGTACATTTGTCACAACTAAGCAACTGACACAGACGTGTTCCTATTCACTAAACTGCAGGCTTCTTGGATTTCAAGGATTTTTCCACTGATGTCCTTCTTTTGTTCCCGGAGCCAATCCAGGACCTGACGTTCAGTTAGTCTTAGGGGTATTTTAATTTCTGCAAGATCTCAGATCTGAAAAGAACCTTAGAATCTACACGAGGGCTTCCAAGGTCACATAACTAGGCTGCCTGCTAGACTAGCATTCTCTCCATTGGCATCTGTTGGGGACTGATGTGTATTCTGATCCCTGGTCCTCCTAATCCCACCTTACCTACTGCCCTAGTTTCTAGACTACCCTCCCTTCCACTTCTCCCTCCCTCGCCATTTCCCAGAACATCACCTGTCCCCAAAAAAAGCAGTCAGATGATGCCTGTCAGGGGTGGTTCCTCTAGGATCAGTGGTTCCCACTTGCAGGCTCTGAGATGTGGCCAAAGGTTCCTTGAACCTGACAAGTCCCCAGCCTGGCCACTGCCACCCTCTGTACACATGCGTGCTCTGTACAGCCTTCTAAACAATGGAGTGAACTTTTCCATAACAAAACCAGTCCCAATTGCAAGAGCCTCCATTCTCTGTAGAGGACTGGCTCTGTATTTTTATCTGGCCCCAATATTTCAAAATGCTTCAGGCTCCAAAATGGTCTCTCCCAGGGGCCTCAGGAAGAACGGAGACTCCTTCCCTAATCCTTCAGTGCGCTTGCAGCCCAGGTCTGCAGGAAAGGAGCGTGAGGGTTCCCGGGGGCCTACGCTGGCTGCTGCTCCCATTCCTGCACTGTGTGACCTCCCCTCCCTGGTCCCCAATGTCCTGTACGAAATTCCTCTCCCTGAGGTTTCCAGGAGGTAAACAATGGCCTTGGGCCTCCAGATGCCAATCAGGCTAAAGTGGCCAAGACAGCCCCAAGGTACAGCAACAGCGGGAAGTCACATGGGGGAGTAGGAACAATTGAGTGGTCCCAGAGGTATGGGATCCCTTCCAGTCTCCAGAAACGTCTGCAGCTAGGCTCAAGACTACTCCCAGGACCCCACTTTGGCCAAGGCCTGAGATGGGAAGCAGCCACAAACTCAAGTCAGGACTGTCTCCTCCATGTTTCAGAATGCAGGAAGGAACCCCTCACAGAGCCCTCGCCCAGCCTCCTCCCCAGAGGCCCTTGCAGGAAAGGAGAGAGGCTGCCCCAGGCCACTGTGAGCCTCTGCCACCTGCGACTCCTTCCTTACATGCCACCAAGTTCCTACCAGCTCCTCAAATGCTTCTTCTCACCTGCTTAATTCCCAAGTCCAGTGGAGGCCCCACAGTCCTCGTTCTGCCTGCCAGAGGCTCTCATGAGGCCCAGGGTCCATGTTCCTCCCCCAACCTTCCTCATTTCTTCTTTTTTTTTTTTTTTGGTTGTTCGAGGTAGGGTTTCACTCTGGTCCAGGCTGACCTGGAATTAACTATGTAGTCTCAGGGTGGCCTTGAACTCACAGCGATGCTCCTACCTCTGCCTCCCAAGTGCTGGGATTAAAGGCGTGCGCCACCACGCCCGGCTTAACCTTCCTCATTTCTTCCTACCACATTCTTGTCAGATATCCAGACCTAAGCTACACCTGGCTTTGCTCACTCGCCACATTTCTGCCTCAAACCCCAGTTCATGCTCTTCTCCTAACCCAAGAAGCCTTCCTCTTTTCCTCTGTCCTATCTCCTCCAGGGAGCCCTTGACCTCCCTGCCACAATCCCAGACTGATTAACCCTAACAACTCTAGTCACCGAATTCTCCTTCCACATCTAAAAGTCAAAGCAAATGTTACCTGCGGTTTTTGTTTTTTTCAAGACAAGGTCTCACTCTAGCCCACGCTGACCCCGAATTCACTATGTAGTCCCAGGCTAGCCTTGAACCTGCAGATCTTCCTACCTCTGCCTCCCTAGTGCTAGGATTAAAGGCATGTGCCACCACACCCGGCTTTCTACATTCTTTTTATACATTTTATTTCAGAGAGAGAGAATGGAAGCACCACGGCCTCTAGCCACTGCAAATGAACTCCAGAAGCATGCATCCAGCTTTACATGGGTACTTGGGAATCAAACCTGGGTCCTTTGGCTTTGCCAGCAAATGCCTTAATCACTAAGCAATCTTTTCAGCCCAGATGTTGCCTACATGAACATGACCCAGTCCTGGCAGGAAAAAAAAAAAAAACTGCCATTTTCAAAGTCTACCCCAAATTCCTCTTGCTGCCATTTGAACCATTCTCACTGATCACACATCCAACAGGGGCAAGGAATGGCTGCAGCGCACAGTGCGTGACTGAACCCTCCACTGCCAAATGATCCCTGGCAGCAGAAGTATATTCGCATTCTGCGTCTTTGCCATCAGCCTAGCTTGTTGTACAGAGAGAAAACGGAGCTGGGGGACAGTCTGCCCCAAGGTTACACCAGCCCACAGGAAACATTGGCCCATGTAGATAGTATCATTTCTCAAGACTATTTATTCTGAGATGTGAGCCTGCCTGGCCACAGAGCCAAGTGGCCAAGTTCACGGCCCTGGGTTGGCCTGACTCTCCCATAAAGAAAGTTCCTGCAGCTTACTGCTTAATGGTCTCAGGGCAACAGTGTTAGGGCCAAGGCAGTCCTGTGCATCTGGAATCCCACTCCCCTTAAATCTGGCTGCAATGTTGGGGGTCAAGGAAAGCAGAAACTGCTTTTTTTTTTTTTTTGGTTGTTCGAGGTAGGGTTTTACTCTGGTCCAGGCTGACCTGGAATTCACTATGTAGTCCCAGGCTAGCCTTGAACCTGCAGATCTTCCTACCTCTGCCTCCCTAGTGCTAGGATTAAAGGCATGTGCCACCACACCCGGCAGCCTGGACCTTTTAGCAGAACGCTGACCAGGACAATTTTGCCCAAAAAGAAACCGTCTGCCCTGGCGCCTCAGGAGAGGCTAGCTCATCTCCGGTGACATTGCTGAGGTAGTCCTGGTCGCAGGACTAAATTACAGGGATGGGATACCCTGTGGCTGTGCCCTTAGCAATCAACCACAGCCAGCATCCCTTTAACGTCTGATCAGCCTGAGCCTCACCCCGGAACCTAGTCTCCCCACTGTTTTGTCAGCTGCAGCAAACTCGGGGATAGCCAAGTTGGCAGGGTCAACCAAGAAGAACATGACCCAGTCCTGGCAGGAAAAAAAAAAAAAACTGCCATTTTCAAAGTCTACCCCAAATTCCTCTTGCTGCCATTTGAACCATTCTCACTGATCACACATCCAACAGGGGCAAGGAATGGCTGCAGCGCACAGTGCGTGACTGAACCCTCCACTGCCAAATGATCCCTGGCAGCAGAAGTATATTCGCATTCTGCGTCTTTGCCATCAGCCTAGCTTGTTGTACAGAGAGAAAACGGAGCTGGGGGACAGTCTGCCCCAAGGTTACACCAGCCCACAGGAAACATTGGCCCATGTAGATAGTATCATTTCTCAAGACTATTTATTCTGAGATGTGAGCCTGCCTGGCCACAGAGCCAAGTGGCCAAGTTCACGGCCCTGGGTTGGCCTGACTCTCCCATAAAGAAAGTTCCTGCAGCTTACTGCTTAATGGTCTCAGGGCAACAGTGTTAGGGCCAAGGCAGTCCTGTGCATCTGGAATCCCACTCCCCTTAAATCCTGGCTGCAATGTTGGGGGTCAAGGAAAGCAGAAACTGCTTTTTTTTTTTTTTTGGTTGTTCGAGGTAGGGTTTTACTCTGGTCCAGGCTGACCTGGAATTCACTATGTAGTCCCAGGCTAGCCTTGAACCTGCAGATCTTCCTACCTCTGCCTCCCTAGTGCTAGGATTAAAGGCATGTGCCACCACACCCGGCAGCCTGGACCTTTTAGCAGAACGCTGACCAGGACAATTTTGCCCAAAAAAGAAACCGTCTGCCCTGGCGCCTCCAGGGAGAGGCTAGCTCATCTCCGGTGACATTGCTGAGGTAGTCCTGGTCGCAGGACTAAATTACAGGGATGGGATACCCTGTGGCTGTGCCCTTAGCAATCAACCACAGCCAGCATCCCTTTAACGTCTGATCAGCCTGGAGCCTCACCCCCGGAACCTAGTCTCCCCACTGTTTTGTCAGCTGCAGCAAACTCGGGGATAGCCAAGTTGGCAGGGTCAACCAAGAAGAACATGACCCAGGCAGAACGCTGACCAGGACAATTTTGCCCAAAAAAGAAACCGTCTGCCCTGGCGCCTCCAGGGAGAGGCTAGCTCATCTCCGGTGACATTGCTGAGGTAGTCCTGGTCGCAGGACTAAATTACAGGGATGGGATACCCTGTGGCTGTGCCCTTAGCAATCAACCACAGCCAGCATCCCTTTAACGTCTGATCAGCCTGGAGCCTCACCCCGGAACCTAGTCTCCCCACTGTTTTGTCAGCTGCAGCAAACTCGGGGATAGCCAAGTTGGCAGGGTCAACCAAGAAGAACATGACCCAGTCCTGGCAGGGAAAAAAAAAAAAAAAAAAAACTGCCATTTTCTCAAAGTCTACCCCAAATTCCTCTTGCTGCCATTTGAGCCATTCTCACTGATCACACATCCAACAGGGGCAAGGAATGGCTGCAGCGCACAGTGCGTGACTGAACCCTCCACTGCCAAATGATCCCTGGCAGCAGAAGTATATTCGCATTCTGCGTCTTTGCCATGGCCTAGCTTGTTGTACAGAGAGAAAACGGAGCTGGGGGACAGTCTGCCCCAAGGTTACACCAGCCCACAGGAAACATTGGCCCATGTAGATAGTATCATTTCTCAAGACTATTTATTCTGAGATGTGAGCCTGCCTGGCCACAGAGCCAAGTGGCCAAGTTCACGGCCCTTGGGTTGGCCTGACTCTCCCATAAAGAAAGTTCCCGTAGCTTACTAAGCGAATGGTCTCAGGGCAACAGTGTTAGGGCCAAGGCAGTCCTGTGCATCTGGAATCCCATTCCCCTTAAATCCTGGCTGCAATGTTGGGGGTCAAGGAAAGCAGAAACTGCTTTTTTTTTTTTTTTCAAAAGAACAAAGAAGCCGAGGACCACCGCCCCTCTACCCTGTGATGCTCAGGTTTCTGGCACTCCACAAACAGCCTGACCCAGCAACTCAGGAGAGGTCAGTACCCCCATGCCCCAAGGCCCCAAGGCTCCCTCCATCAGTCCCAGATGTACAGAGCAAGTGCCGGGCCCCCAGCTCTGTGTGTGGTGACCCACCTGACACAGGTTGGTTGAGTGGGGGTATAGCATGTTAGCGATTAGCAGATCTTGAGATGTTCTAGTTCCCTTAGAGCTGGGGTAAAATGGAGTCAGCAGCCCCACAAACACTGCCTTCCTGAGTCAGCTCCCATGGCTTCCCTTTCTCTGCCAGTCTGAGCAGTTCACAACCCAGACCCAGCAGTCTGCAGCCCCAGCTTCCCTCCCACAACGGCGTCTAGAGATGTTGAACTAGTCAGACCCACAGCACCCAGAGACCAAGGGACAGAAGCACCCTTAAGGCTACACTGACCACTCCACCAGTCTCCTTAGCCCCCGCCAGCTTCTGTGCCATGGCTACAGCCCCAGGCCAGGCATAAGCAGACTCATGGGGAAGAGGCACCAGAAGGGACCCTGGAGGGAGCCCTTGTCTGGAGGTGGCAGGGCTGTCAAAGGAAGGGGTAAAGCACGAGTGAGGAGACCTGGCCTTCCTTGGGACTCTAGTCTGAGGGGGAAGACAGCCATACTACAGAAAGGTCCTGTAGCTTGCTAAGCGAATGGTCTCAGGGCAACAGTGTTAGGGCCAAGGCAGTCCTGTGCATCTGGAATCCCATTCCCCTTAAATCCTGGCTGCAATGTTGGGGTCAAGGAAGGCAGAAACTGCTGGCCCCATTTTTTTTTTTTTCAAAAGAACAAAGGAGCCGAGGACCACCGCCCCTCTACCCTGTGACCCTCAGGTTCCTGCCCATTCCAGCTCTGTGCCTGGTGATGTGTTATGAGTGGGGGGTGATGGCACCAACTCAGCCCCAGGGACAAGACCTTGGCCCATTCTCCACTCTAGCCCCAGCCTGGGCTCCCGCACTGCCCGAGGCCCTCAAAGAGCCTGATTGTGCCCGGGAAGTGTCAGAGCGGCAGCTCGATGAATACATGAAAGGAAGCTTTGTTCAGGTTCAGCAGGAACGGGGGCTGGGGGCTCTGGGCAGGAGGGCAGCCTGGAAGTGAGGGCAGCAGCAAGCCCACATGGCCAGGACCACCACAGACTAAGCTGGGCCACGGGAGGGGATTGATACAGGCTAGGGATGGCCTTCAAAAGGCCCGGGCTAAGGCAGCAAGTGTCATATTCCCTAAACACTTGAATGCCGGATAAAAGCTAGACTGGCCAGAAATGGGTAGGGGGTTCCAAACAGCCTATGCAGAGATAGGGAAGCTGACTGTGAGGCAGGTACAGAGGACAGAGGCCACAATGCTGCAGCATGGCAGAGTCCTAATGGGAGAGGAATGTAATCTAGAAGGTGGGCCCTGAGTGCTGGGGGAGGGGAGGGGAAGCTAGCCCAAGGACACACTGACCCACTGCCCATCAGTCTCCCCTGCTCCAAGGAGCAAGGGCAGGAGTAGGAATGCCTCCCATCCTCTGGCATCCCCTCACCTCCCACCTCCTGGCTCCCCCTGCTTCCCATCCCGCGTGTCTAAAAGGAGCACCGTCTGGCACCGTGTCTCCCCCCTCACTCCCCGGCCTGACGCATTAGTGGCTGACTAAGTGGTAGCTAAAAGCTCCCAGAATAACCAGGGGTTCAGGCAGGGGAGGGGGCTAAGGACACGTGGGGAGGACATGGCCCCGAAGGCAGGCTGGGCACAAGAAATCTCACCCCCACCCCCATGTGATTTTTGAACCAATCCTGGCTGTATAACGGAGCAAGAACATCCTTGGCTGTCCCATACCTAGGCAGACCCCAACACCTCTGAGTGCCCGCCTCCTCACAGTACAGCCCCATAGGCCTAGTCCCAGCTCCAGCTAGATATGAAGGCCAGGAAAATGGGCTGGGGGAGGCGGCCTTATGCAGACCCAGCCCCACAGCCGGATGTCCATGGGGCTCAGATCTTGTTAGAAAAAAAAATCAGGCCGGATTCCTCTTGGGGGGGGCCACCCACTCCCATCATTGTCCCAGCAGCCAAGTGACAGTGGAAAGTCGGGACCTCTGCACGGTGGGTGTTCCCAAAGCAGGCCTGCATGACAGAGCATCCTTCCTGCTCCGTTCGTTCACTGTGGATGTTGTCACGGTCAGGTCAGGTCCTGCCGGCCCCATATCCACAATGTGTGGGGGAGAGGAGGGAAGGCAGCTTGGCCGAGTGTGAAAGTGGGGTTGTTGTCCACTACAGGAACAACTGTGGTCCAGTTTGGCAGAGACAGCTTCCACGCTGACCCACTGAACCCACGAGCCTTGAATGCTAACCTCCAGGAGCCCTTGGAAAGAATGGCAGGAATGTGGGCATCCCAGTAGGAAATGTCTGAGTCAGGCAGCCAAGGAGCAAGAGGAGCCCAGCCAACTACAGACTGGGGACCAAGCCACATCTGGCAGGAACCTCCTCCAATGCTGTGTTCCATTTTGCATTGCCAGGCCTACGGGTACCCTCTCACCTGACCATACACTGGCAGAAAGAAGAGTGAGGGGTCACATGAGGCCCTGGAGCCAGCCTGCATGTTCACTTTGGCATCTCACAGTACACAGGTCAGGGTGGGAGAGAGGGCATCTAACCATCTACCAAGATGAGGAGTTCAGAGGTCAGGGAGGATGCTACCACTGGACTGAGCGCGTTACAACCAAGGGAAGCTCATGGTCCCTGGTAGTCACCATCCCACTGCATCTGTCCAGAACCACATCTGGACGTCCTGAAGACACCCTGTGATGTGCAAACATCTGTCTACTCAGCCTCTCCCTACGACCCTGTGTCACTCTCCCGTCCCCTTCCCTCCTTTGTTCACCAGGTGCTGAGTCACTAACCTGACAACCGAAGGGAATCACCCATCCTCCAGGTGGGGCCCTGATCTCCCAAGGGGTCTTTAGCAATAAAGCCTGAAACCTCCAGGCATGACTAACAGTGGAACCATAGGTGCTGCACAGGGTGGCGAACTGGCAGCAGATGCAAGGGAACAAATGCTTCACTGGATCTCCTTCTTCTGATAAGGCCAGGAAAGAAAAACTGTTTCCAGGTGGTACCAGCCTAACGCTAAGAACAAGTTATGGTAACGGCTGGGCAGGGCTGAGTTCTGACGGCTGCCTAGCAAGACAGGGCCTCTCGATGCTGGCACAGGTAGTGAGACCTTAAGGTGACAGCTCACAGAGGAATGAACCGTCCTCCCTTTATTGACAATGGGCCCAGCAAGTGTGTGGGCTGGAGTGGGAGCAGACACCCACTTGCCCAGGTCAGCCACGGGTATAGCTCACGTGTTGATTCAGCCCTGGCTCCTGCCCTTTGGCAGCCAGGCAGCTGGCAAGCTATGTCGACTGTGAGCAGGGGCTGAGCCTTCCTGAGTTCGGTTTTATCTTCTGTGGGTTGGGGAGGAGGCTGTTGATTTGTGAAGGCTTGAGTTCTATGACCCACCATGATTCTGGAAACAAAGACAAAATTGTCAGAGTTCATGGGTCATTTGGAGGAAACATGAGTCTATGCATGCTGGAGAAGTCGGAGGTAACTTTTTTGGAGAATGCAACATCCTTATCTGCCTCCACTAGCTAGAACGCTGGAAAAAAAAAAAGCCAGCGAAGATCTGCACCCCTATTTCATAGAGAGGTGAACTAAGCCCCTTCAAAGCTACCAAGAGCTGGTGTGCTCGACATGGAATTGCTGTGCTCAGAGGACTGGAAGGCTTGGCTGCTGGGCAGACTGGCTGGGACGGAAGGAGAAGCAAGTTTTGGAAGAGCCGAGCTGACTGGGATTCGGGGGCTCAGGGGGAAGAGGGAATGCTGGCACTGAGCCTATCTGGAGGGGGGAGGAGGCTCTGCTCTGAGCTTAAGCCCAGAGAAGGCAGGAATCTCAATGTCATGTCCTATCTAATTCTTTCACTTCTTGACCCAGCAGGTTCCAAAAGCCCTCAAAGTCAACTGATGGTTCCTTCAAAGCAGAGACTAGGCAGAGGCACTGGGCCTGTCCTGGGGTCCAGAGCCAGGGCAAGGACAAGGGTGAGAGGGCAAAGGATGGCTGTGCCAGCCCAGTAGGGAGAAAGACAGGTGGAAGACTGCAGTGAAACAGAAGGTTCCCAGCCTCAGCTTTAGCCTGGACCAGTAGGGGTCACAGCGTGAGGGCAACCAGCCAGCATGGCCTGGCCAGTTAGGGAGTCGGGGCTGGAGTGCCAGGGTTACATTCCACAAGAAACCAGACATTCCGTAGAAGAAAGAGGAGGAAGAGGAGGAGGAAGGGGAGGAGAGCGGCAGCAATGATAATGAGACTATCCCTACCCACAACTGTTCCAGTGCATTGACTATGTGCCAGGCACTACTCTAAGTGATTCTTAGACTCACTGACTCATCATCACTGGACTCACACGAGGCTCCTTCTCTTAGCATCCCTACTTGACAGGTGAGGACGGTGAGAAGCTAAACAACTGGTCCAGAACTGCACAGCTGGATAAATGGTGGAGTGGAAGCTGGCATTCAGATGGACTAACTCTGAAATCTGTTCATCACTTTTGTCTTTTTTTTTTTTTTTTTTTTTTTTTTTGAGGTAGGGTCTCACTCTAGTCCAGGCTGACCTGGAATTCTCTATGTAGTCTCAGGGTAGCCTTGAACTCATGGTGATTCTCCCACCTCTGCATCTCAAGTGCTGAGATTAAAGGAGACTATACTCCAGGGATGGGCCTTAAGGGACTTCCAAGGCAGCCCTTGCCATACAGCTGAGAATCCCAAAGCCCCAGGAGGCTGGAGTCCACTTGACCATGGAAGACCTGATCTCCCTCTGCTCATGACACCCTGGGGTATGTGTATGTATGAGTGAGCTTGAGTATTCAAATCCAGGTGGGGCAAGAATCTAGGGTGTAGCATGGGCCCTGGCCCTAGCTGCCTACCAGCATGACTAACTGGGAAGATAAATCTGTTAAGATCTAGTTCTTGGGCGGGGCGTGGTGGTGCACGCCTTTAATCCCAGCACTCGGAAGGCAGAGGTAGGAGGATTGTCGTGAGTTCGAGGCCACCCTGAGACTACATAGTGAATTCCAGGTCAGCCTGGGCTAGAACAAAACCCTACCTCAAAAAACAAACAAACAAACAACAACAAAAAGATCTAGTTCTTGGGCTGGAGAGATGGTTCAGCAGTTAAAGTGCTTGCCTACAAAGCATAAGGAACCAGCATTGACTGCCCAGTACCCACGTAAAGTCAGATATACAAGGTGGCACATGCATCTGGAGTTCATTTGCAGTGGCTGGAAGCCCCGGCATGCCTACTCTCCCCGCCCCCCCCCCCAGCACTATCTCTCTCTTAAATAAATAAATAAACTTCTTTTTTTTTTTTAAATCTATGTTCCTAATAGAAAACTATGTGCTGGCAGGGCATGGTGGCACACACCTTTAATTCCAGCACTCGGGAGGCAGAGGTAGGAGGATTGCCTTGAGTTCGAGGCCACCCTGGGACTCCATAGTGAATTCCAGGTCAGCTTGGGCGAGAGTGAGACACTACCTTGAAAAACTAAAAATAGCTGGGCGTGGTGGCACATGCCTTTAATCCCCGTACTCAGGAGGCAGAGGTAGGAGGATTGCTGTGAGTTTGAGGCCACCCTGAAACTACATAGTGAATTCCAGGTCAGCCTGGGCCAGAGTGAGACTTACCTCAACCCCACCCCACCCCACCCCCCCAAAAAAAAAGAAAGGCTCACCAGCCTTTCTCTGCTGCACACCCACCCTGTATCCCCCCCCCCCCGCCCCTGCCGGCACTGACCAGAACACTTAACTCCACCCCCGGCTCCTAAACCCAAGAACTCACCATGGCTTCCAATTGCCCATTCCAGCAGGGCCCAACTCCCCAGAGCAGGGAAGCGAAGGTCCTTCTCTGAGGAGTCTGTCCTGACTTACTCCCAGCTCCACCGGGCTCAGGCTCACCTGCCCCTTGACTGCCCTCGTCCTTTCTCTGGTACAGGCAGATCTCACCTGTCCTTGAACATCTAGCCCAAATCCCCTGACTCCCCGAAGTGTTCCAGATTGTTCCAGCCCTCACTGGTTTGTCCTTTATCAGCAACCTTGTGCCACCTACCATCTGGCACACATCCTCTTCTCTCAGCTCATCCTAGTAGGATTTCACCTGGGATACAGGTACTGCAGGGGAAGGTCTGGGCTTCCTATTGCCCTGCTGTCACCCATCACCAAGGCTGAGCCAAACGAGGCAGCTCAGATAGTGAGGAGGGGCAACAATGGGTGGATCAGCCCCTGGTCCGAGGAGCAGACAGGCATCTTAGAAGGGGTCCCTTGCCATCAATTGGGTGCAGCGCTCATCATGGTGATAGGCAGTGCCAGAAAAGCAACACGACTGGGTCTAGCGAGGCACTCTATCCTTCACTCTGGCCTAGCTCCTTCCCCTCCCCCAGGAAGCCTTCCGGACTGCACCATCCACATCTACCTTGCCTGCTCTCCCTCCTGCCACAGACTTGGCTATGCTAATAGGTAAATCCCAAACTCCCAGGGGCCCCTATTCCATCACAGGCAGGAGGCCTATCTCTTTCATCACTAGCGACCTCTCCAGGGACAAACCCAGGGCTTCTCCTGATTCAGGTAGGACCCTGGGGATGGCGACCCTCCACAGTAAGGGTTTCCCAGCATGCTGGCCTGAAGTCCAGGGTCCTGATTAGAAGCAGGCATGCAGGAGGCCCAGCAGGGGCAGCCTAATCCCAGGCTTCTGTGGCAGTTAAACCCAGATTAGCCCAAGATATGACACAGCTAGACCTGCCTCCTGAGACCTGCGCCACACCCCTGCAACCTACAACAAGATCTGAAGCCTGTAGAACCAAGGAAAGGCCAGACAAATCCAAGGGCTGGATCCAAATCTAAGGCCCTAAAGGACGTATGGTCTGGGCTGCCGTGAGCAAGAAGACGGGGTTCTGTTGAGCTGGCTGAGAAGGGAAGGGGCTCTAGAAGCCCCAGGCCCGAGCAGACATGAAAGCAGACAAGAAACTGGAGGAAGTCAAGGAGCTGGGGCACCCAGCAGGCAGAAGATTCAGCCCTGATTCCACTTATGCCAGTCTTGCCAGGTGCCTTTGAGCTACTTCCTGTCATTTCAGGCCTCGGTTTCCCCATCTGGGACCTGGCTGATCTCTGCTACTTCTTTTCTGACACACTAAACTCTATGTTGTCAGGCCATGTGGGGCTGAGGTCATCACAGAAGGTTCTTCAAAGACACTGAAGAACTGAACAGGGAGGAGGAGGGTGAGCAGGGTGCAGAGAGGGAGTCATGAAAGATGGAAGGGTTGTGAGGTGCAGGTGGGAGTGAGACCAGACGAGCATCAGACTCTGGGGAAGCCTCAGGACTGTGTGTTCTGGACGGACTGCTCGGAACAATGACAGAGGAATGACGTGTCCTCAAGAAGGGTTGGGCACAGTTTACAGATAGGGTATCAGGGCTGGGGCTAAGAACTGCTGAAGGAAAGGGCTTGGAGAACCACTCCATACTGTTTTGACTTGGCCTGGCTAGATGGGGTGGCCTCTATGAGCCAATGCCAGATCCAATGCCCTCTCTTCTCTCTCTGGCTTGTCTAGCTCATTGAGGACACGTGGCAGCACACCTTACCCTCCTTGCAAGGCCAAGGAAGGTCAAGGGCCTCTGGCTGTCTCTTCTTCCAGGCCCAAAGAGGAAAGGTTTCTGACCTGACCAAAAAAGGAAACAAACACAAGCAGAAACCTTCTTGCTGTCAGCAAGCGCTAGGGAAGTGTGGTTGGTCTCTTGTGACACAGTCAACCACGCTGCATGGACTGAAACGAGAACTGTGGAGTGAGGGTGGAGGCCAGAGACCATCCACTCTCAGGACTGCCCCCTTCAGGCTGAGCCTCGTCACCTGCCTAGCCTTCCCCCAAGGGCTCCAAACCCCATCTTCTAGATAGTGATTAGAAAAGGGAAGCTGTGCAGAGAAAGGGTGTCTGCTCCCCACCCCCCAACATGGGGCAGGGCTGGGGGAGGGAACCTCTTCTTCCTCCTTCGAGAGTCTACAGAGGAAAAGCAGGAGACACAGCTAAGCTGCAGGTCTCCTCGCCTGAAGAATCTCTCCCTGCATTCAAGAGCTGACAGGGAAGACCCTAGTGTCCCTGGACTCTACCAGGGAACTGTGACAGGCTATGGCATTGCCAGCGCTGGAGAGATCAGTCTTGTCTGGCACAGTCCTCAGGAGGACACAATCTCTTCCCCACCGCTGGGCTGACCATATGTCCTCTTCTTAAAAATGTGGCAAGGGAGGAGTGCCGTTAAGGCGCTTACCTGCGAAGCCTAAAGACCCAGGTTCAATTCCCCAGTACCTACAGACGCCAAATGCACATGGTGGCGCATGCATGTGGAGTTTGTTTGCAGTGGCTACAGGCCCTGGCATACCCATTATCTCTGTCTCTCTATCAACGTCTATCTGCCTCTTTCGCTCTCAAAATAAATAAATAAAATCTTTAAAAAAAAAAATTAGTGCTGGATCTCAGGCCCACGCCAGCTCGACACTGTCATACAGGTGTTTCTTCTGGTCCCTTCCCTCTCCCAGCCAATTCCCCACCCCTGCTGTCTCTGCTCGCCAGTTCATCTGCTGGCTTCTACTAGTCTATTAGGCCCCTTCTCACCCTCCACGACTGCTCTCTGTTACAAGCCCTGCCACGTGCCTTCAGTTTATATGCAGGTTTATCTGCCCAGTCTCCCCATCTACAAGGACACCAACTCTTCTAGTTTCTTGCTGTCGGACCCCCAAGCCCAGCCCTAGAACCAGTGCAAAGTGAGACCCAGAAAAATATCAGCTGAATGAATACAGTCATCTTTGAGGTCACAAGCCAAAAAGCTACTTCCTCCAACTGATCCTTGGCCTTCAGCCCATGATGGAAAAAGATAAAAAGAATACTAGGATTTCCCCCTCCCACCCCGACCTCCCAGGTTTTTTTTTTTTTTTTTTCCCCCGGTGCTGAGGACCGAACCCAGGCCTTGCACTTGTTGAGCTAAATCCCCAATCCCTCATTTTCTTAATATCTACTAAGATCTGAACAGACCACCACAGCCTCTGCTCAAGCCTTCTCTTCCCAGAGAAGCAGGAATCCTGAAGTCTTATGGCCTTGAAATAAATGAGCCCCTATCTCTGACCTCCCTGGGCACTTAAGGAAACTGAGGCTCAGGAAAAAAAAAAAAAAAAAAAAAAGGCAAAAATCTGCCCAGAGTCACACAGCAAATGAGACGGGAACAATTAGACCAGAACCAGGCCCTGGCCCTTCTGCCACTTTCCACCCTGGGTTTAACTTGGGTTCATGTCAGCATCTATCTGTAGGCCCCTTAACACCTGCTATCACAGACCTCAGTGTCCAGAACACGGTGATCAAAGAACTTAGCAGACAGCTATAGCAACATCACCAAGCACCGCTTCCATCACAGGAAAGCCCCCTTTCCTCCAGGGGATCGCCCCCCCCCCATCCAAAGTACTTCACAGGGAGTTCACCTTGAAGGTGATGACTACATCTAAGCCCCTGAGGGGGCAGGGATTTCCACTGGAAATGCTGATGCTTAGGGAGCCCCAGCTGTGACCTCATTCCCTGGAGAAGGTGACAACAACCCCCTGCCCATGGGGAGAGGCCCCATAATGACTCCCCAGCAGCCACCAAGTCAACAATAACATCCTGTTGTTTAATTGGACCAGTGAGGGCAGAACCAGCTGGGCAGGTAGAGAGAGACTGGAGGCTGGACTGTTTCCCTTCTGGGGCAGGCTGGCTCACTTCTGACTTTGGGTTCAGAACCTCCCTGTGCTTCTCCATCTCCTCCAACCCACTGACAAAGCGGGGAATTACACAGCTCACACAGGCATGCCACCCACCCCTTGCTCTCACCTGCCATCCGCTCAACTCCTGCCCCTACCTACCTAAAGGGAGGTCAGTGTCAAACATTCAAACTAACTAATGTATCAGTGATGCCCTAGAGGGACAACTCCCAGAGCATTTCCTGCAAGTTCAGAGGGTCAAAGACAGGGGTGGAGTTCAAGGACACCCAGCTGGTACATGATGGCCTACTCCCCTCTTGGTCCACGCTGTTCTGCACCAGGCCTTCATCCAGCTGCAAAGGTAGCAACTGCCCCAACAAAAGCATGCTGAGACTCTCTCAGAGCCCTCTGCTCTAATCTAATCTAAGGCTTGGGAGCGGCAAGTGTCCCAACTGCAGAAAGTAACAACCTCCCATACCTATTCCAGTCCCAATATCCATCCTGGCTCAAAACTAAGACACAGGGCCAGGTATGGCGGCGCACTCCTTTAATCCCAGCACTCAGGAGGCTGAGGTAGGAGGACCGCTGTGAGTTTGAGGCCACCTGAGACTACATAGTGAATTCCAGGTCAGCCTGAGCTAGAGTGAGACTTACCTAAAAAAAAAAAAAAAAAAAACTAAGACACAAACCTATATTATATAGACAGAAAGCTCTAGGATCACCACCATCCCTGGAAATCACCATACTCTACCCACTGGGGAAGAGGGCTCTAAGGCTTATAGCAAAACCTACAAGGACCCCCCCACACACACTCCACTCCTGGGTTTGCCCTATCAAAACTCAGTCCTGTCCGACTGCCATGTGTCACCCCACAGGAGACAGGAGGCAGCTGTCAGCCGGGCACACTATCACCAGCTGGTGGCCCTGGGGGTGGGGGGAGCAGGTGAATGGCTGGGTCTGTCTGGTCAGTGGGGCACCTGGCACTACTGAAGGAGACTTCAGACTGTCCTTGGACAAGATTGGTGAGTGGCTGGTGGACCCAAGCCAGAAGGGGTCAATAGTGCATTGCCAGTGTGGTCAGAGCAGTGAACTGTAGGCTGGGGAGGGGGGCAGAGAGCTGGGTTATGAGCTTTAAAAGTGGGTAAGAGGGCTGAAAGCAGCTTTAAATAGCCTCAGGATGAGGACTAAGTGCCAGGGATGAGAGGTATGCATTAAGTGCTAACAAGTGGGTATGCATTAAGTATGTGGTGGGGGGGGTCAAGGGAAGGTTGGGGGGGTCATACAGAGTCAAATGCAAGGGGGTTTAATATATGGGGAGATTCCAGAACACTCAGACATAACCATTTGTCCCCTCCAGGGTACTCATGTGATGTGTGGTCCATGACACACGGGGACCAGAGGCAAGGTAAAATGCCAGCAGGGCCCAGAAAGGCTGAATGGATACAGCAGAGGGGTGTGCATGTGTTCCCCATGAGTAAGGCAGCCCGAGCTCCAGCTAAACTGCGTCTCTCCCATGGGGGACACCTCTCTGGCTGGGTAGCAGAACGGGAGACCAGAGCAACTCTTATAATTGGAGAACCACCTACACCCTTCTCTTCTCCCTAAGCTAGACCAGGACCCGTCCTGTGCCAGATTAGAGCCCCTGCCTGCAAAGTGGGTGACCACACTGCCCAGTGACCTTGGGCGAGTCACATTCCCTGGGCTGCTGCTGCGGCAGTTCGAGCCAGTTCCAGCCACTCGTTTCATGTGGGGGGTTTCCCCCCCTCTGCTAAGAATACCTGCCCCAGATAATGCTGACTTCCGCAATCCCTGCAAACTGTCAAGGCATCAAAAGGTTCTCAGTGGGGAAAGACTGGACCAGTATCCCCAACCCCCATTGTGAGTGCCCCACCACCACAAGGGGGGCTGCAGAGACTCCAAATTTGGGGACAGAGCTGAGTTGGCCTGGGGGCGGGGAGGCATTTGTGTGCAATGCAGGGGAGGGGAGCTCAGTCCCTAGCTGCAGAACAACCCCAGCGTAGCCAGCTTTCTGTCCCACTCACTCACTGTACGGGGGTCTAATCTGATGCACCTCTGAAAGAGCCTCCAGTCCCCCAAGGTTCTCATATGCATCACAGTTTAAGGCTGCACCCCTTGCCCAGATATCACTCCTTGGGTGGGGGGTGTCGTCCCAATGGCCTTGCCCCACCCAATGGGCACTGCTCCCCCCCCCTTATCCTTGCTAGCTGTGATTTCGGGTGACAACTGCCACGTGCGGGCAAGGGAGGGGGAGCGGCCGGTCCCGGCATTGCGGAGACAGCGCCCAGGTGCCCGTAGCCCCCTGCACAACACCTTGTCCCGGGTCGCCGAAGGGTGCCCACCACTCCCTTGCCTGGCCCCGCGCTCCGGGCCGGGGCGGGGGCGGGGGCAAGCGGCGGGGTCTTTGTTCCCGCAGCCGGAGCGCAGCGGCGGCGGCAATGGGTCCGCGCCCCCTTCACCGGCCCAGCCTGAGCCCCGCGTGCCAGCAGAGCCCGCAGTTCACAAGGAGAGTGGAGGGGGAAGGAGAGGGGGGGATCAGGGAGAGGAACCCGGCTAAGGGAAAGGGTCCTGAGTAGAAGACCCCGCTGCGGAGGACCGGGGATAAAAAGGAGGACCGAGACAGGGGCCCGCATCCTCCCCGCCCCGCGCGCCCGGGCGCTGCGGCTCGTGCTCCGGGCTTGCCCGCGGACTTGGAGCGACACTTAGCCCGGGCTCGGGCCCCAGCCGCTCCGCACACTGGCTGCAGCGTTCCAGCCGGCTCCGGCGTGACAGTTGCACGCGCACTTACACACACGCGCACACACACCCGGACCCACTCCCTCTCTTCGGGGACAGCCCCCTCCCCAGACCCCCCGCAAGCCGAGCGGAGCGGAGCGGCGCGCACGCACTCGCTCCAAGGGTGCCGCACACTCCGCGCTGCGTCCGAGTCTCCCTCCCTCCCCCGGAGCCCCCCGCCGGCCGCCCGCGCCGCGGCGCCGCCTACCTCTCCAGACCGCCGAGATGCGGGGTCCGCTCTTCGAGTGGCCTTGGGCCGAGGCGGCGGCCGCCAGGAGCAGCAGCAGCAACCGCAACCGCAACGGCAACGGGAGCCCGGAGCGAACCGGCGACGGGCTGAGGACGCCGGTGCGCGGTGCGCTGGGGGCGGCACGTCCGGGACGAGGAGGAGGAGGAGGCGTCATCCCGCAGCCCCGGAGCGACAGCGGCAGGCAGCCGAGACTGAGCCAGCGCCCGGCCGCAGGCAGAACCAGGCGCCAGGAGGCGGAGTCAAACGCCTGACCCCACCCCGCCCCTCCCCCGCCCCGCGCAGCCTTTCCGCGCCGTCCTGGCCACCCCGAGCGTGCCAGGTGCCCGCGGCCGAGACAACCTTCGCCAGCACCACCGGCTCGCGAGCAACCAGACTTGGGCTCTGGCATGGAGGTCAGGCCCCATTCCCTCTCCTGAACCTCACTTCCACTCCCCTCGCCTCCTGAAAGGACAAGCCTAGCAAGTCAGTTGTCCAGGACCGCTCGGAGCACACGGATGAGTCTTGACACCGGACAGCTTTGCTATGGCCAGCCAAGGGGTTTGCAGCCTGAGAGCCAGGGTTCTCAGAGGATGGGCTAGCCCGAGTGGATCCAGCCCCCTGCCGAGCACATCAGCGGAGCAAGATGCTTTTCCCTGTGGATGTGGGGGGGGGGGGCAAACAGGGGAGGTTGGTGATGTGTGGGGAGCCCCCAGTTCCCTACTATGACTGCTATGCCTACAAGAACATTGGGAAATTTTCATCTTGGCCTGTCTCCCTCCACTCCCTCTCCTTTCTCCTCCCTTCCCTAGCCAGCAGCCTTCTGGGCCGCCTCCCCCCAGCCAGCTGGTGTACGCTCAGAAAATCCAAACTCATTTCCATGTGAGCTGAGGGGGATATAATTAGGAAGGCCCCCTTCCCCAAGTAGAAAAAGAGGGAAGCATCCTTCATGCCCAAGACTCAATGTCAGGGTCAGGCCAGCTTAAGGGAATCTCTGTCCACCTTGTGCCTAAGGCTCAGCTGTCCACCACAGGCAACCTGTTAACCCTATGGGAACCCCTTGGAGGGTCTAGACCCAGTCGGCTCTGCAGTCACCTGAGCAACTCAGGTAGCGCTGTCATTAGCTCATCCTCTGAGGCACCTTGATCAGGGAGAGGATTCAAACTCCCTGTCTCTGTGTGTACTCCCAAGATAGCACGACTGGAAAAATCCTCTCAGCTCAGCAAGTCCTTATCTAGTGCTCACTTGATAGCTCGGCTCTGCTGTTGTGCTGCAATGAGAGGAGACTGAATCTGGAGGGCAACGAAGATTCGACCTTCAGATCCCACACACCTAGACTTGCTTGGTACGCTCCAGACACAACAGAGACATGGAGCAGGATGCCCCGACCCGAGGCAGCCCTCTGCCATGCTATCTAAATCTAGAAAGGTTTGCTACCGGGGACTTTAGTTTGCCATGGCACATTTTGCCTTTTCTCTCCTAAGAACCCCAAGAAGAAACCTAGGAAGCCAAGAAGGTGGATGCCTCCAGATCCCCAGCACTGGATTGGGGGGGGACTCCCAGGGATTAGGTAAGGAACTAGGGTGGATCCATCAAATTCATGATGCCCACAGTAACACTGTCCCACAGGGAAGGAGGCTGCAGATGGTCTAGAATTTGTCCCTAGATCTGCACTGAATCCCACGGCCCTAAAAGTGGCCATATGACCAGTCCGCATGAGGCTCTAAGACCCTTGCTTTCTAGCCCAGACATTCATTTGCTGGACAGGTATGGCCTCGGTTGTTTTTTCATCTCTGTGAAAAAATTTAAGACAAGAATTCACTTATCTTTGCCTTTAAAAACTAAGAATTCAAATGTGTTCAAAATAAAAACATTACCCATGTGCACAGCAACTCATAAATTCAACCCACTTCCACCCACATGGTCCCTGCCAGATCTATGGGTTTTTTTTTTTTTTTTTTTTTTTTTTTTTCTTCCCCTCACTAAGGAAACATAACTCTATCTTGGGGAAAGAAACTGAGGGACAGGGTCTGCCTGAGGTCAATGGGTAAATGAATGAACCAAGATGAGTGAACTAAAATCTCTTACTCTGCGAGCAACTGCTAACATTCCAGTTACTGCTAGATGCTGTGGACAATTCCTTGCCTCATTTTAACCCAGCCCTCATGATCCAAGTGGATAGGTGGTAGGATTAATCTCCCTTTATAAGGAAATTAAGGCACAGAAAGGAGATAGAATATATCTAGGATTACTCAGCCAGAGACCAAGTTGAGTTTAAACTCAGATGGTCGCTCTAGGGCTCTCAGTGGTGCCGCCTCCTGTCTGTAGCAGCAGTCTGGGTCCCAACAATCCTCAGACGAACCCAAACAAGGGCTATGTCACCAGGTGCCGAGCACAAGAGCAGGCTGGGGCGAGACTCAACCTTTCAAGCAATAGGGCAGCAGATGGAAATTAGGGTAGAAGCCACAGAACTTTCTCTTTCCAGGCTGGGGGTTGGGGTTAGGAGTACTACCGAAGATCATCTTCTTTCAAAGCCGGCTGAGTTGGGGACAAAGGGCCAGGGAGGTAAAACCAGGTCCATGGTTCAGGACAACGGCTCTGCAGATGAAAAGGTAGCTAGATAATGGGGCAAGAGAAGGAAACGGGGAACAGTCTTGGTGTTTGGGCAGGGACTTTCCTGGCCCAGATATCAGGGACATCAGATCGGAAGAGTATAGATAGTGATAAGGGGTCCCCCTGCCTCACTGGAAGCCAAGCCTGGCTCTCAGACCTGAACCAAGCCATATCCCCCACTCATAGCCAAGGATGGGATATGGGCCAGCAGAGGAAGCAACAGATGTGGAGGATGACACTTGAAAGGAGACACACTTCTGACCTTCTCCCCCACTCCTCAGATGGTAAAGTCCACAGTGGCAGGAGTGGGAAAGGATGCTTGGAGAAATGACGCAGGAGCTTCTACCTGAACTCTGTGGTCATCGGAGGCACAGCCAAAGGCAAGAAGGGCCCCTGGCCTGGGTGTGGAGGCACACGCCTTTAATCCCAGCACCCCGGAGGCAAAGGTAGGAGAATTGAGGCCACCCTGAGACTACATAGTGAATTGCAGGTCGGCCTGGCCTAGAGTGAAACCCTACCTTGAAAAACCAAAAAAAAAAAAAAGGGGGGGGCTGGAGAAATGGCTTAACAGTTAAGGCACTTGCCTGCAAAGCCTAAGGACCCATGTTCAACTTTCCAGGTTCCACATAAGCCAGACACACCACAAGGTGATACAAACGTGCAGGGTCACACATGTGCACAAGGTAGTACACGCGTCTGGAGTTTGATTACAGTGGCTGGAGGCCCTGGCACACCAATTCTCTCCCACTCTCACTCTCTCTCTCACATTGAAAAGGGGGGTGGCTGGAGAGATGGCTTAGCAGTTAAGGAGCCTGCCTGCCAAGCCTAAGAATGCCCCTTCGATCTCCAAGTCCCATGTTTGGCCAGATGTAAAGTGATGCAAGTGCGCAATGTCACGCTTGCCCACAAAGGGACACATGTGTCTGGAATTTGTTCAGAGGCTGAGAGGCTGCTGGTGCACCCATTCTCTCTGCTTCTTCCTCTCTGAATAATTAAAAAAAAAAAAAAAAAGGGGGACCAGTCTGCTGGGCTTGCCTCAAAAAAAAAAAAAAAAAAAAGAGTTCTTGGGGAATCAAAGAAGTTGGACACATGCAGATCTGAGCTTCAGGATCCAGAAACAGCAGAGACCCTGCAAGTCCACCCTTACATTCCAACCACAGCCTCACACCTTTCAGGACCAGACTCGGCCCATTCCTCCATGCCCAAGCTTTCTCCTAGCAACCCTGATCCAATGGCTATGCAGTGACCCACCCTAACAAGAGGCCTGCGGGAGATCTCGGGACTCAGTGGGGAGGTATGACATGCACATGTGGTGTCCTCCCACAAACAGCTTACTTTCTTTCAATGATGCAGGGATCCAAGAATCTCAGTTTGGGAATTATTAGTAACTCTGAGAGGCCATTCCACTCCCTCCAGGAGCCCTCCAGGGATGATGGAGATTGGTATCCACCCAGGCCTACTACCAACAATAGCAACTGCTCTACCCACCACCACGATTCCCCATTGTAGGGAGGTGGCCATGAGGATGAGAGAAGTGAGCAGGCTGGGCCTGGGGAACGCAGTTTACAGGGCATTTGCTACTCAGCTCTAGCCCACGGGGACCACAGAGATAAATGCTCAGATTTTTCCAATGAATCTGGAATTCGAGTCTTTGCTTCAACTCTCCAGTTTTAAAATATCAGCAAATAGGGACTGGGGAGGTGGCTGTGTGGTTAAAGGTGCTGGGTTGAAAGTCTGTCAATGCAAGCTTGATCCTCCCCAGCACCCATGTAAAGCTGGACACTAGCTAGTCTGGCAATCTTTGGCATTAGCTAGAGATCCTGTCTGAAGGGAAGGAGGAGGAGAGCACAGACATTTCAAGATTGTCCTCTGACCTCCACCACATGCCATGGCATGCATGCTGTGACATGTGTACACCTATACACACATATCCCTAAATACAAACACAGAGACATAATTTTTAAATGAGCAAATAATTCAAACATTACAGAGGATATATATGACCAAATAAAAAAACTGTAGGGGCCAGACGTGGTGGCACACACCTTTAATCCCAGCACTCAGGAGGCAGAGGTAGGAGGATTGCTGTGAGTTTGAGGCTACCGTGAAACTACACAGTGAATTCCAGGTCAACCTGGGCTACAGTGAGACCCTACCTTGAAAAAACAACAAAAAAGATTGTAGGGAGACTGGAGAGGTAGTTCTGTGGCTAAAGGTGCTTGTTTGCAAAGCCTGAGGCCCCGGGTTTAATTCCCCAGTACCCACATAAAGCCAGATGCACAAAGTGGTACATGCATAGAGGCCCTGGCACACTCCTCTTCTCTCCCTCTCTCCTTACAAATAAATATTTATTTAAAAAATATTGTGGGGCTGGGCGTGGTGGCACACACCTTTAATCCCAGCACTTGGGAGGCAAAGGTAGGAGGATCGCTGAGAGTTCGAGGCCACCCTGAGAATACATAGTGAATTCCAGGTCAGCCTGAGCCTGAGTGAGACCCTACCTCGAAAAACCAAAATAAATAAATAAATAAATAAATAAATAAATTAAATAATAATAAATAAATAAATAATATTGTGGGGGCTGGATAGATGGCTCAGCAGTTAAAAACACTTGCTTGCAAAGCCTGATGGCCTGAGTTTGATTCCCCAGTACCCACATAAAGCCAGATGCACAAAGTGTCACATGCATCTGGAGTTTGTTTGCAGTGGCAAGAGGCCCTGGTGTGCCCATTCTCTCTCCTCCTCTGTGTCTCTTTCTCCTTGCAAATGAATTTTCAAACAGATTGTAGGGGGCTGGAGAGATGGCTTAGCAGTTAAGGCGCCTGCCTGCTAAGCCTAAGAACACCCGTTCGATTCTCCAGGTCCCACATTTAGCCTGACGTAAAGTGATGCAAGGGCACAATACGGCACTTGCCCACAAGGGGGCGCACACGTCTGGAGTTTGTTCACAGCAGCAGAGAGGCCTCTGGCGCACCCATTCTCTTTCTCTCTGCCTCTTCCTCTCTGTTTCTATCTCAAAAAAACAAAAAAACAGAAAGATTGTAGGCCACATCTGGACCTCCAGACCACCATGCTGGAGGTCCATGGCCGTCTAACAGGCATGGCACAGCAGCTTTAGTTACCAGTGTCCTTAGCCAAGCACTCCAAAGACTAAGTCAGAGCCTAGGTAGAACTGGCAAGAAGTGCAGAGGAACTTTTTAGGCTGCACAGGCTCTGGTACCACACCTCACTCTCCCCAGTGCTGTCCACCTCCAAGCCTCGGCCAGGATGCTCCCCTCAAGCACCTGCTTCCTTTGCCAAACCAGTATAGAGCCTACCCACAGTGAATGGAAAAACGTCTCAAAATAGCCACCAGCCTTCTCAGCTCTACTGATCAGCGGTGCTCAATGGCACCTTATTCCTGCATCTCTGCCATGCTAGGTGTATTTTTATTTAAACTTACTCCAATTTGTTAGGACTCTGGTCTAGCCATCCAAATTAAATGATGCCAAAAAAGTAAAATATCCACAGAGGAGTATTTAGTAAGGATAGGATTGGCAGAGAAAAACTACTCTTCCACCTCCCATTAGGACAATCTGCTCACCTACAGCATGAATGGGTAGAAATAGCACGGCAGCCTTAGGTGGCACTGGGCTTGTGGTGGGAGCGCCCCCTGGTGTCCACTCTGGAACAGACGTGTTAGAAACGGGATGGAAATTCTGAAACCTTCCTGGAAACAAACTCCTCCCTCCAGCCCACTCCCACACTCTGAATCCTTCTGTAAGCCTCCTTTCTCAGTGTCCCAAGGCAGACCACAATCACATGCGAGTCACACGGGACCTATCTAATCTAACAAAACCTCCTGACTACATGGAACTGGGAGATCAACGTCTGAGTGGCTGTTGACGTGTGTAGTTATACCCTACCCAGCCAGTCCTTTTTCTATTTTTCCTTTTCTTCCTTTTTTGAAACACTCTTGGGACTTCAAACTCGCAGCAATCCTCCTGCCTCAGCCTCTCAAGTGCTGGAATGATAGGTGCGAGCCACCTCCTGGCCAGACCTGTTTTTTGGGTTACAAGATGAGAACAAGGAGAGCTGCAGTTCTGACAAACCTCTTATCCGTCTTCTGAGCTTCCTTCGTGCTCGTATGTTGAATTAAATATTTTGTTTTTTGCTGTTCTCTCCACAGGATAGGCTCCCAGGATTCACCCAGCTCTGCGGTGATATCCTTGCGCTTGCTGGAGCCTCATTAGTGAGAAGATGCACACCCGGTGCTTACCCAACATTGCACTTTCTCTCACAAATGCAATGGAGCTTCCAGTCCAACCTGAGAGCCACTTACCACAGCCCTATGACAGCCATGCCGCTCTGTTTACCTGCTTCTAGTGATGATGTGTTCCCTCACCAGGCAACCCTGCCCATCTTCTTGAACTCTTGTCACGTAACTTTCCTCCCCAGTGGAAGATTTTTCCAAACAGCCTAAAGCTGTCCTCAAGCCATGTAGACCATGTCTAAACAAACTCTTTCTGGAATATAGCCCTCCACAGTTTTATGAGGTTATATGTGTCCTTTGAAATGTGCTTTTTATCAGGAAGGTCTCCCACGGGGTTTCCTTTGGAGCCTAATTTTGGTTGATTCCTAAGCTATAATCACTCTTGTAACAGACTGCTACTATGTCCCTTCCAGCTATAAGTGGTCCAGTTTGTGCCGTCACTACTGAAGACCAGGACACAGATCAAACACGCAGCTCGGGTAGAGGCTGAGAGCAACAGAGGGCTGAAAAGGCTCCTGAGTCTAAACACCTCTGAATAGAGTCTTATAGGGTTGGTTCCTATTTATCATGGTCGAGGGTCCTCATGGGCTGAATCCTTACAGCCAGTGATAGCTTTTGTTTTTTTCCTTTTTTAATTTTTTTAAAATTTTAATTTTACTTTATTTGAGAGAGATACAGAAATAAGCAGGTAGAGAGAGAGAATGGGTGCACCAGGGCCTCCAGCCACTGCAAACGAACTCCAGATGCATGCAGCCCCTTTTGCATCTGGCTTACGTGGGTCCTGGAGAATCGAGCCTAGAACCGGGGTCCTTAGGCTTCATAGGCAAGCGTTTAACCACTAAGCCATCTCTCCAGCCCCAGTGATAGCTTTTTAACCTGGCCTCAAGAAGAAAAGAAGTAAGATCTCATCTTGCCCAAAGCAAATGGTGTTCTGGTCCTCACTGCAAGACTCAATCTAGTCCCTATCTTAGACTACCTGTTCCTATCTCTTGATAGGATCCCCACTCAATCTCAAGTATTCCCCAGCCTGGCATCTCTGACATACACACTGTCGATATCTACCTAAATAGGCTGTAGTAAAATGTCAAAGACCCAACTGAAGCTCCCTGCAGTCAGCTCAGCTGTGAAAAGGTGACCTAAACTCCGGTGGGTGTGATTTAGAAACCTAGTTCTCCTCCCCCCTCTGAACTGCCTCTTCCAGTGGTTAGCAAACCCCTCAGCCCAAGTGGCTGCCAGGCTGCCAGGCAAGGACAAAGCCCAGGTGAGTGCACTGATGGGACCGTGTCTGATACACTCTCACCCAAGCCCTGGAAAGTTTGGCTTCTCAGCACACAATCACATCTCCTACCAGGAAGCGCTTATCTGCAAGGGGAAGAAAAACCTCCCCTTTTCAAAACTGTTGAGAGACTCTACTGAAATGGCTCCTGAGAGCACGGAGCTCAGTGCCTGGCAGAGAGGGTGCTTGATAAGTGAGCACTACTGCACTACTATTGCTGCCAGCTAGTTTTGCCAAGGTAGAGAAGGCCAGTGCCTGGGTCATTGCAAAAGGCACTTCAAACCTAGAGGAAGCTGAATTCTGTTACCAGCCAACTGCAGAGGCTGTGGGACTAAGACAGGCCTAAGCCCACAGCTGGGCTACCTAAACATAGCTCAGGGCCAGAGAAGGTTCAAACCTGTTCAGAGCTTGGGGAAGCAGCGAGGGGCCTGAATAAACACAACATCCTCACCAAAAAAATTCTCGGCCAAGGCCTGTGACAGTGAGGAAACAAGAAGCCACCTCGGGTAGGGATCTGAGAGCTTGGTCTGGGGCCCAGGCCAGATGGGGCTGAGGCAAGGAGCAGAACCAGGGCCCATGTGCCCAGCAAGCTGTGCCAGCCCGGCCCGTGTCAGCCCAGCCAAATTTGAGTTAAATCAGGAGAAAGGATCTGTTCAGAAAACTCACCCATCTCTGCATATTTGCATATTCTATTTTGGGGTCTCTCTTCCCTTTTTTTTCCCACTTGGCTTCCTAGAAAAGTTCTCGTGATCAATTCCAACTTCACCTCTGTTGAACTGCAAATGCTCATTCAATCCCATCTCCCTCCACCCAACAGCCCCCTCCCCTCACTAATGAGGCTCTCCACCCTCTGCCTCCACTGTCCTGACATGTTCAGGCTTCGGTCCCTACAATGTGGCTTTGATTCTGCTGTAGCATCTCCTCAAGGTCACCACCACTCAATCCACAAGCCCGAGGCCAGCCCTTCTGTTCTTAGGGTTGCCTAGCATCTCAGACCACTGACCATGCCTTCTGTGCCCACTCCCTCCCTCCTATGTCTCCAATCTACCTGTCACCATTTGCTACACAACCTAACTCCATGGGCATCCAATTTTCTTTCACATTTTCCTGGAAAGATGAGTTACCTTCTTACATGATGCAGGACTAGTCTTGAACTTTAAAACCTGATCATTCTCTCAGCCCAAAGACATCCTGCAGTCTACAGGACATTCCCGCCTGGCTGCCTCATGGCACCCAGAGCTCACGTCTTGCCTCCTCCCTCTTTCTCGCCCCCAAATCTGGTCTGTCCTTCACACCTCACATCCCTTCCTTCCACTCAGCTCCTCGCTGGCTGCAGCTTTGGTTAAGGCCCCCACCATGTCCCATCTGGAGACAGCGAACCTTCTCACTTGGTCGCCCATCCCCAGTCTCACTTCCCACAAATCCAGCCTCCAGGCAGCTGTCAGATTATCTCACATACAAATCTTGCCAGTGCCCTGATGAAAGCCACTCCAGGGGTACTCTGCCCTCAGGACAAGGCTAGAGCTCCCAGTCGTGTCCAGAGCCTTCATCACCTGTTCCTCCCCACTGCAGAGGCCCCGGGCAGCTGAAGGAAGAGCATGGCTTTAGTCAGTTTCTACTTGTCCACTTCCTAAGCATGCACTTGTCGACATGATCCTTCCCTCTGAACCCTGGAGTCCTCCTCTGTCCAAAGATGTAAATAGTAAGCCATGTCCCAAGATTGGTATCAAGTGTAACTCTGATCATCTCTCCCGATCCCTCTCCTTCACTGCCGGGCCAGACCTCTGTCAGTTCGAAATGGCTTACTGCCTCAATTCACTAGTCTCCCTCCCCAAGACCCGTCCCATTCCCAATCTACTCACCAATGAGAAGCCATAGTGATGTTTTAAAACACATATCTGACTCCTTGGTGAAAATTTGGATTCCTGGCTGGGTGTGGATGCCTTTAATCCCAGCACTTTGGAGGCTGAGGTAGGAAGATAGCCGAGAGTTCCAGGCCAGCCTGGATTAGAATGAGACCCTGCCCCGAAAACTTTGCACCCCCCCCCAAAAAAAAAATCCGACTTCTATGGCCTGTCTTGCTTTCCACCACTAGGACAACAGGACTCGCATTCCCTTCCCAACCATACGCCTCTGTGCCCGTCCTTCCTCACCCTTCACATCTAGCTCTAATGCCACTTTCTGCAGGCAGCTCTCCTCTATACACACATGCCCCAATCTAAGAGAGTCCTCTACCCCACCCTGAATTTGCCTGGCTGTTTTCATCGAGCTATAGTGTTGACATGTGTCTCTTCCCAGTGACACGGCTCTGAGAGCAAGGATGTCACCATGTTTTCTTCTAGGGTTTTGTTTTTTGTTGAAGTCTCAGGGTGGCCTCGAACTCTCCGCGATCCTCCTACCTCTGCCTCCCGAGTGCTGGGATTAAAGGAGACGCCTGGCACAATGGTGAGGAAGGAGTCCTCGGCCATGGAAAGCCCCGGACTCAGCGGGGGCACATATCAGACCCAACATGTGCTATTTCAAACATGACCACAGGAAGCAAAGCCACTGTGCCAAGCCCCCGGAGGAAAGAGCCAACAAACGAGGGAAACTGGGTTCAGCTCAGTTCTGGGAAGCTGTGTACCTGACACTGGGGGTGAGTTGAAGATAGGGAAGAATTGAGTGGGTGAGCTAAGTAGCCTTGGTGACTATGAAGGACTTTTGTGGCAGGGTAGGTTGCCACAGAATGGAGACCAGCTCTAGGCAAGCTTTATCATGGGCACAAAGGAGGGCTGTGTCAGCCCCATTTGACCACCACAGGCCCATGAGGACAGAACTGGCCTGTTTCAATCACAAACAAGCAAGTGGCATTGAGTTCAGGGGCAAAACTTCTAGATCCTTGCTCCCAACCACAAGGCAGGACTCCAGGCAGACCACTGAAGCACCAAGAGCCTGGAGAGTGCTCATCTTCTGCCTATGCAAACACCGTTCAACACTAATTTCAGGGTTGGGAGGGAAATGCAGACTTCAAATTCTGCAGTGGTGGTAAAGAACAAGGGGCTGCCGGGGACATCTGGGATAGTGGGGTCTTCGGACTACCTCCCTTTGAAGACTGTCACTGAAACTGAAGAGAACAGGATGTGCTGGGGACCAAAACCAGGACAGGTCATGGGGACACATGAATCACGACCACTGTGTTAAAACCCGGCCGGGGGACAGAGGAGCTCACCTCCTCCGGGTAACACAGCAGAGAGGGGTCTGAGAAGGATGTTTGTGGCAAGCCTTCTGTCCCAACAGGAGACAGGCGGGGGGGTAAATGGCCATGACTGCGGACAGTATGGATAGAACGTCCACCAGGTCAAATACAATCAATGGTGATGGCTGTTGGTTTTCCTACAGAAGTATTCCAAGCACGTGAAACCCATTTTGTCAACCTGGGCATGTCTGATGCTGCAGGGAATGCCACAGGGAACACTCTGCCACAGGGAATGAGAGCACCGGCAGATGGAGCAGCAGCTGGGGGGCTGTGCCCTCTCTTCAGGTTTAAACTCAGCCCTGTCTGTGGTGGTGTTTAGTATTGTTATTTAGCCATTCTTGTATTTATGCTTTTAGGACAAGGGAGGGGCCTACCTTCTGGTGCAGCTTTTAGACCCAGATTCTGGCACCATTACAGAATAGGCATCAAAGGATTTTTGATAAGATGAGGCCAGGGAAGAGACAAGAAATCATTTGGGAAAGGGAGTAATGTGAAAGGCACGTTACCCACATCTGGACATTCACCAGCCACTCCCCAGACTGCAGACATCTCAGTAGCAGGAGTCTCTACTGGCCACAATCTGAATACAGTAGCCACCTTGAGTAACGGGCAGTTGCCCTGCTCCACACTCCAGAGCAGAGTCTAGGAGCTGGAAATTTGTTCCCAAAGTGAACATGAGTGTCATGCAGCATCCCATGACGTGGCTCTAAAATCCTCTAGCCAGGAGCCAACTCTCATCCCTAATGCCACAGCACCAAGACCACACACCTTGTTTCCCCATTGCCTCTCCTAGTTCAGATCAGCCAGAAAGGTCAAGCACTGGACAAAGCAGTAGAGGTCACCACCAGTGTATTGGGGGAGGGAAGAGCTAGAGGCAACTTCACAAGTGCCTCCCACCGGGAGTAGCCTCTGCGACTTGCTGGGAACTCAGGAGGAACAGGGAGGTCATGGGGCTCCTCCAGCAAAGATAAGCTCCAAGGCCGCTTGGATGTCCCCGCCCGTGGCCTGCAGGGCCCGTAAGCTCAGCTCGTCATCCTGGATGCCCATGTCACGCAACTGCTGCAGCTGGGGCTGCCACTGGCTCTGTGAAGACAGGGCAAGCATAACAATACAGGGGTTAGCTGCGCTCCTAACGAACACTCACCGAGGTCCATGTTTTCAGGAAAGTCAGGAGTATGAGAGGCCCACAGCAAAGCTGCAGATGCTCAGGGCCACGGAATGGGGCTTCAAGGAGACTGAAGGATAGTCTTGAGGATAAACAGAACAAAAATCAAAGTTTTACAAGAAAAAAAGATCAAAAGAGAAAGCATAATTCAAAAAATTACTCTTTGTTTTATTACACACACAAAAAATGGAAGAAGAGATAAATTTAAAAATAGTTTTGACCCAGGCATGATGGTGTATACCTTTAACTCCAGAACTAGGAGGTCAAAACACGGCATCTCTAATTCAGGCACAGCTTGGGTTACAAAGAGGCTGTTCAAAAAAATTGGTTTTGTTCTTACATGGTTTTTTTTTGTTTGTTTGTTTGTTTGTTTTTCAAGTAGGGTGTTGCTCTCACCTAGGCAGACCTAGAATTAACTATGTATTCTCATCTCAGGCTGGCCTCGAACTCATCATCCTCCTACTTCTGCTTCCTGAGTGCTGGGATTAAAGGCATGTACCACCATACCTGGCCGTTCTTCCATGTTTTTTCTTTTCTTTCTTTTTTTTAAAAAATTTATTTATTTGCAAGGAGAAAGAGAAGAGAGACAGACAGAGACAGAATGGGCACGCCAGGGCCTCTAGCCACTGTAAATGAACTCCAGATGCATGTGCCCCTTGTGCATCTGGCTTACGTCCTGGAGAATCAAACCTGGGTCCTCTGGCTTCACAGGCAAACACCTTAACCACTCAGCCATTTCTCCAGCCCCATTCCTGAATGTATTTTTAAAAATATTTATTTTAATTTACTTATTTGAGAGAGAGAAAAAAAAAGGGGGGGGAGAGAATGGGCACACCAGGGCCTCTAGCCACTGCAAACAAACTCCAGACACATGCACCAACTTGTGCACTGGCTTTATGTGAGTCCTGGGGAATTGAACCTGGGTCTTTTGGCTTTGCAGACAAGCGCCTTAATCACTAAGCCATCTCTCCATTCCTGCTCTAACAATTTTGAGTTAGGATCTCATGTAGCTCAGGCGGGCTTCAGTCAGATTCACTATGTAGCAAAGGGTGGCCCTGAACTCTTGGTCCTCTATTTCTACTTCCTAAGTACTGGGACTACAGATGTGCACCATCACACCCACCAACTTTTATAAGGTTTTTTTTTTTTTTAAACATCAGAGGCAGTGAAAAATGTTTGTACTACTTTCCACCCCATCCCAGACAACCAATTTTTTTTTTTTCGAGGTAGGGTCTTGCTCTAGCCCAGGCTGACTATGTAGTCTCAGGGTGGCCTCGAACTCATGGTAATCCTCCTACCTCTGCCTCCTGAGTGCTGGGATTAAAGGCCTGTGCCACCACACCCAGCTCAGACAACCAGTTTTATTTCCTTTGATAAAACATACATAGCCAGGCATAGTGGCACACACCTTTAAATCCCAGCATTCAGGAGGCAGAAGTAGGAGGATCACTGTGATTTCGAGGCCAGCCTGAGACTACATGGTGAATTACAGGTCAGCCTGGGCTAGGGTGAAGACCCTACTTGGAAAAACCAAAATAAATAATTATACATAATCATATAGTTTACCTGTTTCTTATATCCCTGTTCTAATCTACTGCCACCCTAATATTTACCCTTTAAAAAAAGTTTAGCCTGGAGGAACTGTCTTGCTAGTACAAATATAACTTTGCTTTTCCTTTTTGAGAATCTCACTAATGTAGAGCAGACTGCCCTCAAACTCATGATACTCCTGACAGCCTCATGAATGCCAGGCTCACAGATGTGCACCCCACACCAACAACAAAGAACTTCTTAGTAAGCATGTAACATTTCAAGCCAGAAAAATATTTTTATTTACTTACTTGCAAGCAGAGAGAAAACAGGAGAGAGGGGAGGAGAGGAAGAGAGAGAAAGAAAGGGAATATGAATAGGCACCCCAGGGCCTCTTGCTGCTGGAAACAAACTCCAGATGCATGTGCCCTTTGTGGGTTCTGGGGACTCAAACCCAGGTCATCAGGCTTTGCAAGCAAGCATCTTTAACCACTGAGTCATCTCTCCAGCTCCCCATGATTGTTCTTAAATGTACTAAAACTAGGTGACTTCCACTCATACCATTACAACCAATGCTGCAGTGACTCTGGACAACTTATTCTCTATGCACACATGCATCTATGTCTAGGACAACTTCTGAGAACTGGGATGGCTAGCATGACACAGGTTAACTAGCCATCTGCACTTCCTTTTCTGTGAATAGTATACTCACATCCTTTGCTCTCTTGTCTAGGGTATTACTGGTCTTAAATTTCCAGAACTGCTATACATCGGGAAGATCATGCCCTGTGTGTGGGACTCTCCCCAGTTTACTATTAGGCTTAAGATTTTGCTTAGGTTTTGTTGTTGATTTTGAGGGTTTGGTTTGCCAGGCAGATTTTTTCACTTTTACAAACTCAAAATTTTAACTCTTATTAACTGACTGAATTCTGAGTTTCAGTTATGAAAGGCCTTTCCTACTGCAAGGATTAACGAAAGTCACCCACACTGTGTCCCAGTACCTTCCTAGCAGCTTTACTGATACCACGGGAGAGAAATGCACAGCTTAGGAAAACAGAATGTTCACACGTGGGAAGAAGGCACTGGAGAAGAAATGCAAATGCAGGGAGGCAGGCAGGCAGACAGGGGTGAGACGACGGAAGGCTGAGAAAAGCATCATCTTGGATTCATTTTACAACCAGGGAGAGCCAGCGAAAGCCTGGACGGGCAAAGCCTAGGAGCACACATCTAGCTGGGGAAGACTGAAGTGCAAAGAAAACAAGCTGTCCACATGACAGGCACCCTTCCTCCCCACTATCCATGAGGGCCACATGGTAGTGAAAACTACGCAGGCTTGAACCCTGTCTTTACTTCATGGCCCTGTGACTGGGAATGACGACCCCCGCCACACTTACTGTGAGTGATGGAAGCAGACAGTTCATGAAGGCACAAGCTAAAATGCTGATACTTTAAGTCTTCCATTTAGCTGCTAGAGTGACCTTTCCCCTCCTTCAAACCTCCCAAGGGTCCCTAGAAACTGCTAGATCAAGTTTAATACCTTGAGTTTGGCATTCCAGGCCCCTAACACTCATACCTTGCTTTATCAGATACTAGCCTCCTCCGGGAAATTACTCCCTCCCTACCACAAACACCCTTTTCCTGCCTGCTACCCTAACAATTCTATAACAGTAGTTAAACATCCCTTCCTCAGATAAGTTTTGCCTGACTTGGGCAGTTGGGCTTCTTGCCATGAGGCTCCCCAAGGGCCTCATGCCCAGGATACTGATGCTCACTGCTCAGTCAGTGCTCAGTCAGTGGGGGACACGGACTTGAACATTCAGAGGAGTCAGGAAATGGACTCTTGGGGCAGAAATCCACTGGCACAGGAACAACTTCCCTTCCGAGAATGCTGCTCACCTGTCACACTGCCATTCATGCCCCCTGTTGTTACTTCAGTGACGCATGCTAGTGGGAAGGAGTCGCAGTATGCACAAAAAGATTCAGCAGCCAAAACAACAAAGAGGTCACTTGGAAACCTGAAAGTAGGAAGACTCACCTGAAGGCTGGGCTGCCCAGAGGCCTGTAGGGCATGCTGGAGGGCTTGGCTGAAGAGATCATTGGTGATGGGGGTCCCCGATTGGACGCCAGAGGACATTGGTGAGGTCCCTGAAGAATGGCCCTGGATTCAAATAAGCAGTTAGTGCTGTCCTCAGAGCCATCTCAATCTCAGTATAGATATTCACTGTTGTCATGTCACCCTATAATATTCCCAGGGTACCTAACTACTGTCTCCCAACAGGGGCTAGCCATGAGACAATCACACTATGTTATAAGGTACCTAAAAGCAATCTATGTGGACAAGAAAGGTTCTATTCTCTCTGCTCCAGTGAAATGGACTCTTGAGACTCAGACGAGGACCCCAGAAGTGGGAAGATAGCCTTGGAAGCTAGAGTGACTCACTATCAAGAATACTTGAGCCTAAGCCGGGCGTGGTGGCGCACGCCTTTAATCCCAGCACTCGGGAGGCAGAGGTAGGAGGATCAAGGAACCTGAGACTACAGAGTGAGGCCAGGTCAGTCTGGACCAAGTGAGATTTCAAAAAAAAAAAAAAAAAAAAAAAGAATACTTGAGCCAACGATGTTTAGTCTCTATTGGGGATAAGCAAGGAACCAATGAGGCCTGTGCTGAACAATGGATTTCAGAATCCTGACCATCTGAACTGCAGTGAGAAATCCCTACCAGGGCTTTGGGGTTTAACTCAAACCAGATCTAGCACCACGATCAGCAAAGGCAAAACTTTCTAAGCAAGGCATGGTGGCACATGCCTTTAGTCTCAGCACTCAGGAAACTGAGATAGGAGGATCACTGTGATTTCAAGGCCAGCCTGGGGCTACAGAGTGAGTTCCAGGTCAGCCTCAGCCTAGACCAGGGTGTGACCCCACCTGAAGGATCTATTCCACAACAAGGAAGCTTCTCCCTTAGGAGGACTATTCCCAGTCCTCTCTCCATACCTGAGTACCAGGGGTCGGTGTGTGAGAGCTGCTCTCTGGAGTGCTGGCCAGGGCCAGGGCAGTGGCCAGCTCACTCTGGGTGATGGGCCGGGGTCCAGCAGCTCCACTGTACCCCAAGGAGGCGGGGCGGGAGCTTGATGTACTGCTAGAGGGTGTGGACCGGGTGCTCTGGAGAAGACAGGAGACCAGAATCAGGGAAGTGGCACTGTAACACTGCCAAAGGAACAGCATCCCCTCCCTACAGAGAGACTTCCTAAGCTCCCACACTGCAAAAGGAACCCAGGAAAGAAATGGAAGGACATGGGCATGGTCTCGGCCTCCAAAGGCTCCCTATGGCCACCTCTTAACCTTGGGAATGCCAGGTGCTAAGGAGAGCTGGTTCCCAGCACCATCCTCCCCAAGGGACAGAAGGCCAGGCCACTTACTGGGTGAAAGTCATCCTCATCATCCGAGAGACCTTCAAACAGGAAGCCACCTGGAAGAGAGTGAACAGATTTCAGAAGGAAGAACAGAAAGACACAGGCGCTGCTCCAGATCCCAGCTCAAATTACTCTCCAAATTCACATTTCATCTCTCCCCTTGGAAAATTACAGGACAGATGCACTTCCTGACTCAAACTGAGAGTTCCCAAGGAACGCCCTTTGCCAACACTATACATAGCTGCTGAGTAAAGCAAATCCCTGGGCCACTACCAGCTCCTGAGAGGTCTGTTGCATTCTGCTGGGCCTCACCTGGCATATCTCGCATATCCCGCATATCCCGGTATGAACTGGAAGGCATGCTCCGGGAAGAGGAGTCAGCTCCTGGCATCGGGGTGCTACCTGCTACCGAGTGCAGAACCAGAATGATGGCGTTGACTAGGGCGGGGTGAGCAGGCACCAATCTAGAACAGGGGCAGGAAGAAACCCAAGAGTGACTAAGGAAAGGTCACCTCTTGTCATGACAATCTGGGTGTCCTGTTATAATACAGCAATCTGTACCTACCCTTAAAAGCTTTAGTTTTCTGGGCTGGAGATAGCTTAGTGGTTAAGGCACTTGCCTGCAAAGCCCAAAGACCCAGGTTCAATTCTCAAGAACCCACTTAAGCCAGATACACATGGTAGCGCATGCATCTGGAGTTTGTATGCAGTGGCTAGAGGTCCTGGTGTGCCCATTCTCATTCTCTCTCTCATATAATAAATAAAAATACATTATATATATAATTGTAGTCTTCAGCATTTCTTTGTTTTAAATTTATTGAGAGAGGAACGGGGGGAAAGGATGGGTGCACCAGGGCCTTCAGCTGCTGTAAACAAACTCTAGATACATGCGCCACCTTGTGCATCTGGCTTACGTGGGTCCTGGGGAATTGAATCTGGGTCTTTGGGCTTTGTAGGCAAGCACTTTAACTGCTAAGCTATCTCTCCATCCTGTTTTTGTTGTTTTTTTAAACAGGGTCTCACTATGTAGTCCTGCTGGCCTGGAACTCAATAGGTAGACCAATCCTCCTGCCTCCACCTCCTGAGTGCTAGGATTACAGGTGTGTGCTGGCTCATCCTTCCACATCCTTTACCCGGAAGTGTGTCCTCCTGCTCATCTGTCCACAGCAAGTACTTGATATCTACTCCCTTCGCCTCAGGCAAGACATTATGGGAAATGGAAGTGTACAGTCAGATAGGCTCAAGGGCTGAGTTGGTCCAGACACTACCTCCTACTAAGTTAGGCAACTTCTGACAGCTCCCTTCTCTTCCCAGGGCAGGAATGTTTCTTTACTTGCAAAATAAGGGCCCACAATATAGGGTCCTTCCAGCTCAACATTTTATGGAAATATGCACCTGTGTCTCACTTTCCTAGCTTAAAATCCTTCAAAAGCTCCCTAACATCTATTGAATGAAATTTAAGCTGTACTTGGCACACAACTCTCTCCTACAGCAAGCTGCTGCATCCCAACACTCTTCATAGGCCCCTGCCCTTGGGTTTTGCCATTCCTCAAGTAGCCCTTGCTAGTCTTTTTCTCCTGATACATAGAAAGCAGAGCTGGGACGAGGGATATGACTCAATGGGTAGAACCTAAGTTACATACACAAAGCCCTGACTTTGAGCCCTACCACTACACAACAGGGTGTCGTAGTCCAAACCTGTAATCTCAGTAACCTGGAGATAGGGGCAGGAAAATCAAAAGTTCAAGGTCATCCTCAGTTACATAGTAAGTTCAAGGCCAACCTGAGCTACATGAGATTGTTACAAAAAGAATACAGAAGGGGGGGGCACTGGAGAGATGGCACAGCACTTAGAGGCACTTACTTGTAAAGCCTGCTAGCAAGTAGTCCAATTCCCACTACCCACATAAAGCTAGACATACAAAATGGTGTATGCATCTAGAGTTCATCTGCAGTGACTAGAGGCCCTGGGGCACCCATTGTGTCAGTCTTTTCTCTTGTGCAGAAAAAAAAAAAAAAAAAAAAAAATATATATATATATATATATATATATATATATATATATATATATATTTGTTTGTTTGTTTGTTTGATTTTGTTTTTCGAGGTAGGGTCTCACTCTGGTCCAGGCTGACCTGGAATTAACTATGTAGTCTCAGGGTGGCCTCGAACTCACAGTGGTCCTCCTACCTCTGCCTCCCGAGTGCTGGGATTAAAGGCGTGCGCCACCACGCCCGGCTCTATAAAAATATTTTAAAAAAAGAAAAGGGAAAAAGCAGAAAACAGACCCAATGACAGAATGCACATGGGCTCCAAGAGCCAAAGCCATGACAACAAATAGCTTCCTGGCCTGGCCACCTGAGAACTAAGGTGTCCTCTAATACAATGACTATACTCACGTATCCAACATGTTGGGATCAGCAAAGACAGAGAACAAGTCCTTGTCCTGGAGAACCCCTGAAAGAGAACAGGGCTCCCCTGAGACAGTGGTAATCTGGCCAGATCCAGGAGGGAGGCATTAGATCTCAGCACAACAGGGACGCAGGGTCCCAGTGAGAAGAGGAAACAAAGCTCCAAGCTGCTGAACCCGAGCACTCTCCAGCCCATGCCCGTGGGGGTGCTCCCGGGTCCCCACATCCTCCTGCATTTAAGCCACACATCAACCACTAACACGCAGGTGTCTTTCCCTCCTATCTCTAGACTCTTCCTTTATACTTATCAAGGTGCACAAGAAGTCTTCCCTGGCTACAGTAATTTGAGCTAACTGTTGACCCCACTTGGCATCCTTCTAACCTCATTTATGATTCATGATAGTCCATTACCACTGTGGAGACTGAGAGATCTTAGTGGCTGAGCATGGGAAACACATCTTGATTATGCTCCTACTCCGCCCCTTCAAAAGATGGCCAGACTTGACAGTCACTGTCTTCTGCTCTCTCCTTTTCCAACAGCTTCTACTTCCTCAAATTCTTTCTTTCTCCTTTCCCTTTCCCTTCCTTTCCTTTCCTTTGGTTTTTCAAGGTAGGATCTCACTCTAGCCCAGGCTGACCTGGAATTTACTCTGTATTCTCAGGGTGGCCTTGAACTCATAGCAATCCTACTAACCTCTGCCTCCCGAGTGCTGGGATTAAAGGCATGTGCTACCACACCTGGCTAAAAAATGCTTTCTTTAAAGATTTATTTATTTGAGACAGAGAGAGAGTGGGCGTGCCAAGGCCTCTAGCCCCTGCAAATGAACTCCAGACGCATGTGCCACCACGTGCATCTGGCTTATGTGGGACCTAGAGAATCAAACCTGGGTCCTTAGGCTTTGCAGGCAAATGCCTTAACCGCTAAGCCATCTCTCAAGCCCTCAAATTCTTTCTTGTACTTACCCAGAGCAATGGGGTCACTGCTGAGACCTGGGGTGGCCACGATGATCTGATCCAGAGATTCCTTATTGCTGAGCATCTTAAAGACCTGTAGGAGAAATGGAGGGCGGGGGGCGGGGGGGCTTAGCATGCCTACTAGCTTCATACATTCATCAAATGCCCACACTCTCCTAAAGAACTTCCTCCCTTCGAGTGCTCACACATACATCGCCAGTGAAACAACAGCCCCAGACACAGATGAGCCTTTTTGCTCTGACATCATGGCTTGCTGGAAAGGAAACAAAGGAAAAAAAGAAAAAAGAAGGCAAGCCCACAATAACTACCAATCTCTGTAATCCTTTCCCCCACCCACAGCTCTAATACTTCCAAAATAAAAACTCTCACTACAAGCCTAATAACACAGGGTTTTCTACGTCTCCAAAGCCCTTTTCAATCTCCATACAATTACTATTTCATACTTGTCCATGTTAGGAAGTTCACAGCTGCATTAATTCTACCTGTCAACTCCCCTAGAGAAAGACATCAGCCAATTTCCCCAGTGAGGAAACCCATGCTGAGGGGTGACATGCAGCGAGCTAGAAGTCAAAGATCAAGGCCCATCAGAAAGCCCCTTTGGCTGTCTCCATATTCAGTCCACAAGGCCAGTCTGAGGAGATGTTGTATAATTATCATTAGAAGAAATCAGCAATCAATGCCTGGATGAAACAGGCTCTTTTGGGAAAGATAGGACTCTACCAAGGCCCACAGACATGGCAAATACTCCCAGAGGAACTCTGTTACCATGGCAACAATCTTCCATGGCCCCCACTCTAACTCTACACCACTGCCAGGGTTCAAATCCTCTCCTATAGTCCTGGCTCTTACCGCTTCCCTGTAGGAGGAGCTGCTGTGCAGTGCAGTGTGCAGCACCCGGAACTCCCTTAAGGCAGCCACTTTGTCCACAGGTTCTGGAGGACAAGACACTCAGTTACCCTACAGCCCCAACCCTGTCCTTGCCACAGATACAGTTACCCTACAGCTCCAATCCTGTCCTTAACACAGATGCAGCAACACAATTTCAGCATATGCCTAGGTGCAACCTGGTCTATACAGACCCTTCCCTTGTCACCTTCTAAGAATTTGAGCATCACTAAGAAAAACTCATTTGTTCCAAATATGAAAATTGCACATTTGAGGGCTGGAGAGATGGCTTAGCAGTTAAGGCACATGCCTGCAAAGCCTAAGGACCCTGGTTCCATTCTCTGGGTCCCACATAAGCCAGATGCACAAGGGGCACCCGCATCTGGAGTTCATTTGCAGTGGCTAGAGGCCCTGGTGCGCCCATTCTCCCTTTCCCTCTCTGTCATTCATAAATAAATAAATAAATAAATAAAATCTTTAAAAGAAAAAAAGAAAAGAAAATTGCACATTTGGGGCTGGAGAGATGGCTCAATGACTAAACAAGCAACAGGCATGTTACACATGCCTGTAAGGCCAACACTGAGTGAAGTGATGACAAACTTCAGGTTCAATGAAAAACTCTGGAAATAAAAGTGAAAGAACAACAAAGGAAGGCACCTGGGAATCCGGGCATGGTGATGCACACCTTTAATCCCAACACTTGGGAGACAGAGGTAGGAGGATCGCCATGAGTTTGAGGCCATCCTGAGACTACATAATATTTTCCAGGTCTGCCTGAGCTAGATTGAGACTCTACCTCAAAAGCGTGGGGGGACACCTGGGCTCTTCCCTACCCTCTGCACACACAAATGTGTACACATAAACTCTCTTTGAAGTATCTTCTGTACATGAATCAATTCAAGTTCCAGCGGAGGGGAATCCTGTCACATGAAAGAGACTGCTCTAATCAACATTTCACTATAGGAACTCTAGATGTCTCACATTTAAAAAGGAAGAATGGGACTGAAGAGATGGCTTAGCAGTTAAGACGTTTGCCTGTGAAGCCAAAGGATCCCGGTTCAATTCTCCAGGACCCACGTAAGCCAGATGCACAAGGGGCACAGGCATCTGGAGTTCATTTGCAGTGGCTAGAGGCCCTGGCGTGCCCATTCTCTGTCTGTCTCTCTTCTCTCTCTCTCTCTGTTGCAAATAAATAAATAAATAAAACAAAAAGGAAGAATGGAGCTAGAGAGATGGCTTAGAAGTAAAGGCACTTGCCTGCAAAGCTTAAGGACTCATGTTCAACTCTCCAGGTCCCACATAAGCCAGATGCACAGTGACACAAGTGTGCAAGGGCACACATGTGCACAAGGGAGTACATGCATCTGGAGTTTGATTGTAGTGGCTGGAGGCCCTGACATGCCAATTTTCTCCCCCCTCCTCCCACCACATAAAAATAAAAAAGACAAGTCTGTTGGGCTTGCCTCAAAAAAAAAAAAAAAAAAATAGTAAAAGCCAGGAGTGGTGACACACGCCTTTAATCCCAGCACTTGGGAGGTAGAGGCAGGAGGATCGCCATGAGTTCGAGGCCACCCTGAGACTACATAGTGAATTCCAGTTCAGCCTGAGCTAGAGAGAGACCCCCACCTCCAAAAAAACAAACAAACAAAACAAACAAACAAAAAAAGATAGTAGAATGGGACTAGATAGGATAGAATAGTAGAATAGGGCAGCATGTGTAAAGCCCTAGGTTTGACCTCAGTATTGAGATACACACACACAGACTAAGAAAACAAACATGCAGTACTTCAAACTTTCATCGCATGCCAAACAGCCAAGTGTTTACTGGACTCGAAACTCCCTTTTGATCTTTGCACACTATGATTCATATATGTGGGAAATTTAGCAATTGTCTCAGTTGCACTTGGTTACCTTATCCCATTTCATGGGGTGGGGGTAGGGAGCACCCCATGTTTTGAGTAACAGAGAGGGGAACAAGTAGGAAGGTCACCCTGGGCCACACCTTTTAAAGGAAAAGCAAAGTGAACTCTACCCCTGGAGCTCACTGTGGTAGACATGTTCTCACAGCCCTAATCACAAGGGTAATCTCCTTGGAAAAAGTTACCTCAAGGAAATTATTTAACTTATTCAACAAACTGAACTAAGCCTTTACCTTGTACCTGACTTTGGGCAAATCACAAGAATGTGAAAAATAATCCCTGCCACCAGAACACTGGTGTGTGTGTGTGTGTGTGTGTGTGTGTCCATTTGTTTCACAAACAAATCTCCAGTCAGGTGTAGTGGCACACACCTTTAATCCCAGCACTCAGGAGGCCAAGTGAGTTTAGGCCAGCCTAGGACTAATTAGTGAATTTCAGGTCAACCAGGGCTAGAGCAAGACCCTACCTCAAAATAAGGGGGGGGGGGCTGGAAAGATGGTTTCGCAGTTAGGGCACCTGCCTACAAAACCAAAGGACCCAGGTTCAATTCCCCAGGACCCATGTAAGTCAAATGCACAGGGAGTGCATGTTTCTGGAGTTCATTTGCAGTGGATGGAGGTACTGGTGTGCCCTCCCCCTACCACCTGCCTATTTCTCTCCCTCTCAAATAATAAAAATAAAATGTTTTTTAAAAATCTCTAGACATATCCCTGAAAGGAAATGGCCTCTAAATACCCTAAGCATAGGCTGGAGAGATGGCTTAGCAGTCATAAAGTGCTTGCCAGCAAAGCCAAAGGACCCAGGTTTTTTTATTTATTTTTATTTATTTTTATTTTTTTGGAGAGAGACACAGAGAGAGACAGAAAGAGAGAGGGGGGAGGGAGACAGATAGAGATGGGCGTGCCAGCAGTCTCTCAGCTGCTGTGAACGAAATCCAGATGCATGCGCCCCCTTGTGGTCAAGTGCGGCATTGCGCCCTTGCGTCCCTTTGCATCTGGCTAAACGTGGGACCTGGAGATTGGAACCCCGTTCTTAGGCTTAGGAGGCAGGCGCCTTAACCCCTAAGCCATCTCTCCAGCCCCCGAGGACCCAGGTTTGATTCCCCAGTACCCACCTAAAGCCAGATGAACAAGGTGGGGCATGCATCTGAAATTCATTTGCAATAGCTATAGGCCCTGGCATGCCCATCCTCTCTCTAGCTATCTGCCTCTCTCTCAAATAAATACCTAGGTTCTTGCATTTATATTTCTTTCTTTTCTTTTCTCCTTCAAGGTAGGGTCTCTTTCTAGCCCAGGCTCACCAGGAAACACACTCTGTAGTCCCAGGCTGACAGGGGTGTGCACCACCATTCTTTTTTGCATTCATGTTTAAGTAGGTGACCTTGAACAAATGCTTTTCCAATCCTTCATCTATAAAATGCTTGCACTTTTATCTACTCTGCAGGGCTACTGTCCTGATTAAGATATTCAAGAGGGAAAAAACCTAACTCACAGAAACCATAAATGTTCCTTTCTGTCAAGGCCTTCTGGCAGGAGCAGAGGGGCAGAGCTGTATCTGAGTGAATCTCAACAAACTGGGTTTAGTGCTCAGTACATACAGGAGAAGGCACAGTGCACAGAACTGTTGGGAACCTCTTTACAGGATATTAATAAGGACACAGGACTTGGGTTTATGTTGAGTGGTTCTGGAGAAAACAGGGCTTTGCTCTGGAGTCGACACTTCAGGAAGCAGGGACAATCTTATGACTAGATCTCTTATTGAGAAGACCAACTACAGCAAGGTAAACACTGTAGTTGGTAAAAAGGTAGCAGTTACTCTTATTAGCCACAATAGAGGGATACATGCTTACTTTTGTGGTCTGGACAACGTGTGGACTCTTGTCTGTTCCGAAATGATAGGGTTCTTGTTTTTGTCTTGATCCATGATGGTCTCAGAATGTCCTTGTGTGATGATGGTTACCTGTGTATACTGCTCATTTCCACAACCGGACTCCAAAGGCTGGTTGTGAGGACCAAACCAATCCTTGGATGTCAGGGGCTTTCTCTTTCTCACTCCCCATCAGGGTACAAAAGAGGATGTTTTTATCCTTAATGTTTAGAATTAAATAGAGGGTAAATTTTAAGCTGATATCTAGTCATAGCAATAACAAACACTATAAAAATGTCAAATTGCTATTTTAGCAAAGCTAATCTCTTTGGCATAACTAAGCTTTATTGTTGGGGAAGCCTTTAGAATACAAAATTTAAATTGTGATTCCAAGCAGTACTTGCTATTAATAAACCAAAAAGGCTTTAAAGGTTTTGAATATTTTCTTGAAGAGCTACTTTAATGCTTTTGGACTATCTTCTAGAAAATAAATGACCAATTCAGGAGTTAGCTGATTTAAATCACCACCTGAGGCAGTTTGTAGGAAGATTTACACATAGAACAAACTACAGTATGTAAATTTTTTAGCATTTTCTAATGAGCTCAACAATACTAATAAAGGGATATAAACCTTACTAAAAAACAGTTCATCTAAAGAGTTTAAACTGACCCATACTCCACTAATAATCAGTGGGGACGAACTTAGAAAAGACATTTTTTTTAGAAAAATAAATTTGTTAGTAGTGTTGGCAGTAAGAAGGTCCCAACTGAATTCTGTTTTCCATGTGACCTAAAGCAGTCAGTAATATAACAGCCCATCACCATCTCAGTAAACACCCGCTCTGACCCACTCAGGCCCGTGTCTCAAGACCCTTCCCTTGGAGATATTAAGAAGCTCCACCCATGTGACTAAGAATAAACCCTCACTCACCAGGTTTCTGATCAGGTTCAGGCCAAGATTTTCGGAGAACATGGACTGTGGACCCAGGCTGAATGCCATAGAAGTCAAGGGTCTGGTCATCTTTTAGCTTCCGGCCACAGTAGATCAGATCTGAAAAAGAACTGCCTACTTTTAATTTGTTCCCCCAAATTATTTAGATGGCTTCTGTCCCGAGACTCATTTTGAAAAATGATATGTGTTTAAAAGCCATTCTCAGGCTGGGGAGATGGGTAAGAATGCTGTGGCTCAAGCGTGAGGGCCTGATGCACTCTGAGTTCAATTTCCCAGCACCCACATAAGCAGGTAGGTGAGGTCATGCACACCTATAACCCCAGTCCTGTGAGGAGTGAAGACTGGAGAATCACTGGCATTCAGTGAGCAGCCAGTCTGAAAACGGAAGCTCCAGGTTCAATGACAGACTCCATCTCAAGGAAGCACGCGATGATGGACAGAGAAAGACACCTGACATTCTCTGCTGGTCTCCACATGTTTGAGCACAGGGCCCATGCATCCTCACACATGCACATGTGCAAACACACAAATGCGTGCGCACACACACACATACACATGTATACACCGACCCCCTTCCTCCCACACACAATGATACTCTCATTCAGGCACATGGCACACATCTAAAATCCCAGCTATTTGGGAGGATGAAGCAGAAGGATTGCAAGTTTGAGGCCAGCCTGGAGAATTTACCAAGGCCCTAATTCAGCATTAAAAAAAAAAAAAAAAAAAAAAAAAAAAGGGCTGGGGCTGAGGCTGAGGCTCAGCAGTAGAAAACATTTCCTTAGCATGAGCAAGGCTCTGGGTTCAACACCCAGCACTAAAGAAAAAATAAAGGGTTCTTCTTGTTAAGAAATACATTTCAGCTGGGCATGTGGCGCACGCCTTCAATCACAGCAATTGAGAGGCAGAGATAGGAGGATTGCCATGAGTTCGAGGCCACCCAGAGACTACAGGGTGAATCCCAGATCAGCTAGAGCAAGATCCTACCTTGAAAAAAAAAAAAATAAAATTGGGGCTGGAGAGATGGCTTAGCGGTTAAGGCGCCTGCCTGCCAAGCCTAAGAATGCCCATTCAATTCTCCAGGTCCCACATTTAGCCAGATACAAAGTGACGCAAGTACACAATGCCTCACTTGCCCACAAGGGGGGGCATGCATCTGGAGTTTGTTCACAGCAGCTGAAAGGCCACTGGCACACCCATTCTCTCTCTCTCAAAAAAAAAAATTTTTTTTAAACAATGACTTATCAAGTACAAACCCCTGCTTAAATATATCAAGCTGGAGAGATGGCTCAGCTGTTATAGGTACTTGCTTGCAAAGCAGGTCAAGCTGGGTTCAATTCCCCAGTACCCAAGTAAAGCCAAATGCACAAAGTGGCACATGTGTCTGGAGTTTGCCTGCAATGACAAGAGGCCCTGGTGTACTCATACATACACACACTTACTCACTCTATCAAAATAAATTAAATGGATGGATGGATGGATGGAAGAAAGGGAAGGGAAGGGGAAGAAAGGAAAGGGAGGAATAAATTTACAGAAGAGCTCTAGCGCTTAACACTGTAGACTGATCTATCAGGAGTTTCCATCCTGCAGTCCACAGACTGCATGAGTCTCAGGAAAGCTATGACTATGGCCTAACATCTTTGCAGATGACAACACCATTTGTCAAAAGGTTGGACACAGTGCCAGGTGTGGTGGCACATGCCTTTAATCCCAGTACTTGGGAGGCAGAGGTAGGAGGATCACCATGCGTTCAAAGCCACCCTGAGACTACATACATTTATTTATTTTTTTTTTTTTTTTTTTTTTGGTTTTTCGAGGTAGGGTCTCACTCTAGCTCAGGCTGACCTGTTATTCACTATGTAGTCTCAGGGTGGCCTCGAACTCACAGCAATCCTACCTCTGCCTCCCGAGTGCTGGGATTAAAGATGTGCGCCACCACGCCCAGCAACAGTTTTGTCATATGGTTTGTGTTACTACTCACACAACACTCCCCTCTCTAGCCACAAATCACAAGCCTTAATTGACTCTTGTAATTTCAGAAAGATCCTCCCTCTACCCCACACCCCACCAAAAAGATCAGAATAGCAACTCAATCCCAGCCCACAGACTCACCAATCAGCTCAGGGTCTGGAACAGATTCCTGGAGTTTGCCAGCAATGAGCTGCTTTAGGAATGAAATGCTGTAGCCCCCTAGTGAATATTCTCCTAGTTCTGTCTCTGGCAACTGAAGAATAGATTTGGGGGCAAGAGGCTGGTCAGCCAGCTTCACTGCCAGATGCCAGTCTGAGAGAGACATCCTCTCTCTTTCGCGCTCTCTCTTTCTCCCTGTAAAAGAATAAAGTCTTCATTGCGTTCATGAACTCACAGTTGGGCCCACCAACATTCCTTCAGAAATGATGGCGAAGCTCACTAGGGCTCCACCCCTCTCTGAGGATTTTGCTGGCAGTTAATGGTTGCTGGGGAAGGAGGGAGGAGACATTTTCTTCCATGGTACAGCCACCAGTAAGCTGACAGTGCTCTGATGCTCCCCACCCATGCTTATTTATATAAGCAATCCTTTTTTGGGTTTTTTTTTTTTTTTTTTGGGCCAAGGTAGGATTTCACTGTAGCTGACCTGGAACCCACTCTGTCAACCCAGGCTGGCCTCAAATTCATGGCAAACCTCCTTCTTCGGCCTCACAAGTACTAGAATTCACCACCACACCTGCCATAAGCAATCTTTTTTTTTTTAATTTAGTTATTTCTTTGAGAGCAACAGACATGGAGAGAAAGAGGCAGACAGAAAGAGAATGGGTGTGCCAGGGCCTCCAGCCACTGCAAACAAACTTCAGATGCATGCGCCACCTTGTGCATCTGGCTTACGTAGGCCTCACAGGCAAGCACTACCGCTAAGCCACCTCTCCAGCTCCACAAACAATCTTAATTAATTAATTATCCGCTAGAGAAAGAAACTTCAGCTTTCTCTACCATCCAATCCATTAGAAATGTTATGAGGTTCAAATTGAGATCATCCAACCCTCTCTGTTCTATACACTCCTATTTCTCATTTTCTTCAACTTTTGCTTTAGCCGATACAATAGCTCTATAATAAGTGCCCTGCCTTTCCAAGTCCAAGAGCTTTTGTGTGTGTGTATGGTTTTCTTAAGACAGGTCTTGCTCTAGCCCGAGATGGCCTGGAGTTCACTGTGTAGTGAACTCACAGCAATCCTCCTACCTCTGCCTCCCGAGCGCTGGAATTAAAGGCGTTCAGCACACCTGGACCCATGTCCAAGATCTATGTGTCATTTTAAACTGTATCTGTGACTGGGTGTAGTGGCTCCCACCTATAATCCCAGCATTAGGATGGCTGAATTAGGAGGATAAGTATGAGTTTGGAGGCCAGCCTGGGGCTACAGCGTTTCTAGGTCAGCCTAGGCTACAGCCTCAAAATTCTGCTCAACTCCTGTCTTCACGTGTAAGTTCTCGTCATTTTTTGCTGTTAGAAAATTCCTCCCTAAGCCTGGCTTGGTGGCACACGCCTTTAATCCCAGCACTTGGGAGGCAGAGTTAGTAAGTGGATCACTGTGAATTCGAGACCACCCTGAGACTAGAGTGAATTCCAGGTCAGTTCGGGCTGGAGTAAGACCCTGCCTCGAAAAACCAAAAGTAAATAAATAATTCCTCTCTAGCAAGACCCACAGGAATACACCTCCGTGACCTCCTTTACCCCCTATTGGCCACACGTTCACTAGGGCAAAAGCAATTGACTGCTCAATCTCCCACAGCCCTGCCCCCATATGAAGGTCCCAGAAAAATAAATTTGAAAACAGAAGCTTGGAAGGCAATACTGGTCCTTGTTATGGTCATAACGGATTCCAAAAGAGGCCTTTTGGCCCGGCATGATGACGCACGCCTTTTAACCCCTGCATTTGGGAGGTAAGAGGCAGGAGGATGTCTGTGAGTTCGAGGCCAGCCTGGGCTAGAGCGAGACCCTACCTCAAACAAACAAACGAAAGAAAGCTGGGAGGCTACCCAAGCGACTTGGAGGTAACCTTACAGCTGCGGCCCGGGCACATAGTCTTATCCACATTTTACAGGCGGGAAGTCCGCGATCACAATGGTGAAGCCACACGGCTCAAGGTCATAGGTACCTTGTCCGTGGGTCAGGGACACTTATCTGTTGGCGACCCCCCACCACCACCTCTCCCGCGGGACCAGTTAGCAAGCCAAGGCCAGCAGCGCTCGCGCGGCCAGGGCCCGGCGCCCTCACCCGTCCCGCGGAAGGAAGCCGGCCGCAGCGCGCCGCCGGCGTGTAAACACTCACTCGGGCCGCCTCGCCGGAAGCCGGAAGCTTCGCGCTGCATCCTGGGAGTGCGAGTTTCCGCTCCGCGTCCTTCGCTCCTTACCGTGAGCCGGCTCTTAAAGTGGTCCGGTACCAGGACTTCCGGTTCCTGGGAGGCGTGGCTTTTGAATTCTTTTTCTTTTCTTTCTTTTTCTTTTTTTTTTTTTTGCGGGGGGTTAGGGGGAGAGGAATGGTTTCGAGGTTAGGGTCTCACTGTAGCCCAGGCTGACCTGGAATTCACTATAGTCTCAGGGTGGCCTCAAACTCACAATGGTCCTCCTACCTCTGCCTCCCAATGCTGGGATTAGAGGTGTGCACCACCGTGCCGGGCTTTTTTTTTTTTCTGTTTTAATTTTTTGTTGTTGTTGTTCTTTGCTTTTTCAAGCTATGGTCTCACTCTAGCTCAGGCTGACCTGAAATTCACTACATAGTCTCAGGGTGGCCTTGAACTCACGGTGATCCTCCTACCTGTGCCTCCTGAGTGGGATTAAAGGCGTGCACCACCACGCCAGGCTAATTTTTTTTAAATCCATTTTGAGAGAGAAGGTGAGTGAGAGAGAGAGAGAGAACAGATATAGATGGGCATGCCAGCAGCCTCTCAGCTGCTGTGAACAAAATCCAGATGCATGCACCCCCTTATGGGCAAGTGCGGCATTGCGCCCTTGCATCACTTTGCATCTGGCTAAACCTGGCACCTGGAGTATCAAACAGGAGTTCTTAGACTTAGCAGGCAGGTGCTTTAACCGCTGAGCCATCTCTCCAGCCCTGTCCCCTGTTTTTCTGTCAAACAAACTGCTTGAGTCAAGGTAGGAGCACCTGGTGTTAGGTTTTCCTAAAGAGCCTAGAGATAACAGCGCTCCCCTTAGATCGGAAGTCTTGCTGAGGTAGCTGCCGGGCTGAGATAAAGCTTTGCCTTGCCCTAGGCTTGATGGTGAACCCGAGGTCTACTCCAGCCACAAGCCTGGCCTCCAGGAGAACCCTTTCCCAAGTGGATGGTGCTCCTCGGGTGTCCCTCACCACTTGCCTTCTCCCAGGGACCCACCTGGCACTCCGTGACCATGCAACTCATGGGTTAATATCACAGTCATTCATAGAATTGGTTTGGGAAGGGGGAATTTCCACAGAACTCCCCTAGAGAAATTGCCCATTTTGGATGGTTGAAAAACTCAGCAATTCAAATGAAATTGAGTTTACAAAGAAGTTAAAAGTAAGCCCGGCATGGTGGCACATGCCTTTAATTTCAGTGCTTGGGAGGCAGAGATAGGATGATCACTGTGAGAAGTCAGCCTGGGACTACATAGTGAATTCCAGGTCAGCCTGAGCTAGAGTGAGACCCTATCTAAAAAAAAAAAAAGTTGAAATTAGCCAGAAATGCAGCTGGGCATGGAGGCACATGCCTTTAATCCCAGTACTTGGGAGGCAGAGGTAAGAAGGTCACTGTGAGTTCCAGGCCAACCTGGGACTACAGAGTGAGTTCCAGGTCAGCCTGGATCTCTACCTCAAAAGAAACAACACACACACAATTATCCAGAATTTAAGATGGACTACTGGTTGGATTCAAGAAATTAGTTCTAGGGCTGGAGAGATGGCTTAGCAGTTAAGGCATTTGCCTGCGAAGCCTAAGGGTCCGGGTTTGATTCTCCAGGTCCTACGTAAGCCAGATGCACAAGGGGGCACACGCGTCTGGAGTTCGTTTGCATTGGCTAGAGGCCCTTACGCACCCATTCTCCCTCTCCTCTCCCTCTCTCTCTCTTTCCCTCGCTCTGTCTCTAATAAGTAAATAAATAAATAAAAATAAGAAAATCTTTAAAAAAAGAAATTAGTTCTAGAACTAAAGAAAACAATATCCAGAAAAAGTGAATATAAGAAAATGAGGGGGCTGGAGAGATGGTTTAGCAGTTAAGGTGCTTGCCAGAGAAGACTAAGGATCAAGGTTCAATTCCCCAGTGCCCAAGTAAGCCAGATGCACAAGGTGGCACATGCATCTGGAGTTTATTTGCAGTGGCTGGAGGCCCTGGCTTGCCCATTCTCTGTCTATATCTGCCTCTTTCTCTCTCTCTCAAATAAGTAAATAAATGAAAATAAGTAAATAAATAAAATATTTTTAGAAGTGAGTCTATGAATTTTATTTAAAAAAAGAAAGAAAGAAAATGAAGTTGCCTGGTGTGGTGGCACACGCCTTTAATCCCAGCACTCAGGAGGCAGAGGTAGGAGGATCGTTGTGAGTTCTAGGCCACCCTGAGACTACATAGTGAGTTCCAGGTCAGCCTGGACTAGAGAGCGAGACTCTACCTCGAAAAAAAAAAAAAAGAAAGAAAAGAAAATAGAAAATGAGGTGGCTAAGAGCTGAATGCTGATCCTGTCTGTGCACAAGTATAAAGGCTGAACTACTCCTAGAACAAGCCTAGAACAAGGGCAGAAATTGAGCAGCTTAGCTTGACAAAAGAGAAAAGACAGGAGGCTGGAGAAATGGCTTAGCAGTTAAGGCGCTTGCCTGTGAAGCATAAGGACCCATGCTTCACTCTCCAGATCCCACGTTAGCCAGATGCAAAAGGTCAGGCAAGCACAAGGTCACACATGCCCATTAGGTGGGTGCTTGAAAAACAAAAAGGAAGGAAGGGAGGGAGGGAGGGAGGGAGGGAGGAAGGAAAGGGGAAGGAAGGAAGGGCTGGAGAGATGGCTTAGCAGTTAAGGCGTTTGCAGGCAAAGTCAAAGGACCCAGGTTTGATTCCCCAGGACCCACGTTAGCCAGATGCACAAGGTGGCCCATGTGTCTGGAGTTTGTTTGCAGTGGTTAGAGGCCCTGGGTTGCCCATTCTCTCTCTATCTCTCTCTCCCCACCCCTGCCTTTCTCTCTGTCAAAAATAAATGAAGGAAAGAAAGAAAGAAAGAAAGAGAGGGAGGGAGGGAGGGAGGGAGGGAGGGAGGGGGAGGGAGGGAGGGAGGGAGGAAATGAGCAGACAGACTGCAGGCTGGGAGGAGTCTTTGTCCTGTCTACTAAGTACTGGGACCTGATTTGCATGTCTTATAAATGTTGTATAATACTGTGCCATAACTGCTTGCTGGAGAAGCCAGGAATGCCAGCTTTTTCTTTTTCTCAATGTAGAACTTAATATACTATGCTCATAAAATTCTTGTCTTGGGGCTGGAGAGATGGCTCAGTAGTTAAGGTGCTTACCTGCCAAGCCTAACGACCCCAGTTCTACTCCTCAGTACTCACATAAAACCAGGTTTGAAGGGGCTTTGGGCTAAAGTGAGACCCTACAGCAAAAAAACAAAACAAACAAACAAAAAAAAAACTTGTCTTGATTGATGTCACAATCATTACGAAGGAATGAACTATGATTGTCCTGTTTATTTTGCCTGGCACATAGTAGATTAGCAATAAATATGTGCTGAACAAATAATTCAAGTTATTTACCAAATGTCTTGCTGTCTGTAACTTTTTGTTTCCCAGTGGGAAGGTAAGCTTCTCTGGGTTGTCAGTCACAATGTTCGGAAACACTAATGAGTTATTAATGGGCAGATTAATAAAAGAATGAGCCAGGACCAACCAAACAGGTTCTTTGGAAACCAAAGTGTTATAGCCACCTTCTCGTTGCTGAGACAAAGCACCTGCCTTCCAAGTGCTGAGATTAAAGGCCTGTGCCACCACGTCTGGCTAAAATAATATTTTTTGTTATTCTGGTTTGGTTTTGATTTTGGCTTTTTCCGAGCAGGGTCTCATTGTAGCCTACGCTGGAACTCACTCACAATCCTCCTACCTCAGCTCCTGAGTGTTGGGATTAAAGACCTGCACCACCACGTCTGACTTTTAAATAACTTTTTTTTGTTTGTTTGCTTTTTAGTTTTTTTCGAGGTAGGGTCTCACTCTAGCCCAGGCTGATCTGGAATTCACTGTGTTGTCTCAGGATGGTCTCAAAATCACAGTGATCCTCCTACCTGTGCCTCCCAGGCACTGGGATTAAAGGCGTGTGCCACCATGCCTGGCTCTTTTTTTTTTTTTTTTTTTTTTTTTTTCGGTTTTTCGAGATAGGATCTCACCCTAGATCAGGCTGACCTGGAATTCAGTATGTAGGTCTCAGGGTGGCCTTGAACTCACAGAGATCCTCCTACCTCCACCTCCCTAGTGCATGCGCTTCAATGCCTGTTTTTTTTTTTTTTTTTTTTTTTTGGAGAGAGACAGAGAGAGAGAGAGGAAGACAGACAGAGATGGGCGTGCCAGCAGTCTCTCAGCTGCTATGAATAAAATCCAGATGCATGCGCCCCCTTGTGGTCAAGTGCGGCATTGCACCCTTGCATCACTGCATCCAGCTAAACGTGGAACCTGGAGATTGGAACTGCTGGAGATTGGAACCAGCGTTCTTAGGCTTAGGAGGCAGGCACCTTAACCGCTAAGCCATCTCTCCAGCCCACTCCTGGCTTTTAAAAAACATTTTCAAGTTTATAAAATTAACATGAGTGGCTCAGCATTTGAAGTCCCTTGCTTACAAAGCCTTGCTAGTCCTGGCTTTGTATTCCCCAGTACCCATGTAAAACCAGATACACAAAGTGACACGTGCATCTGGAGTTTGCATCAGCAGGAGGCCATGGCATGCCCAGTCTCGTTTTCTCTTTCCCTCCTTTTCTCTCTTCACATGTAAATAACAACATTAAAAAACAATATGAGAGGCTGGAGAGATGGCTTAATGGTTAAGGCATTTGCCTGTGAAGCCAAAGGAACCAGGTTCGATTCCCCAGGACCCACATAAGCCAGATGCACAAGGGGCACATGTTTCTGGAGTTGGTTTGCAGTAGCTAGAGGCCCTGGCATGCCCATTCTCTCTCTGTCTCTCTTCTCTCTCTCTCTGCTTGCAAATAAATAAATTAACTTTTTAAAAAATGTTTAAAAAATATGAGAGGGAATCAGTGAAGGGGGACTGGGATGGAAGTGAGGGTGGTGGCAGGGAATTATGATCATGGTATATGTCTATATGTACAGAGGTTGTCAATAAAAAGTTAAAAATAAAAATGAGTATTTTAGGCACTCACAAGATAGTAAATGAAAAATCATCTATATTCCTGCTACAAGCACAAATGTTATATAAAATAGTCCACTTACTTTAAAAAGAAATCACAGAGCTATGAAAGGAAATCCTCAGATGCCAAAGATAAAAAAAGGAAGTAAAAATAGCAGTGAGCTCAAGAGCTGATACGAACCTTCCTAGAAATATCTATGGTTCTGGAAACCTTGCTTAGAAATTTTTGTTTTAATAACAAAACACTGGCCACTCAGCTAATCTCTGCTTGAAGTTGAAACCCTTAAAATATTTGTACCCTAAGTGATAGGGCAGGCTACTTAAAAAATAATCATTAGACACTACAAGAGGATCAAAAAACCATACTCTCTGCTTGGCACTTAGAAGAGGGTACAGGGAGGGGCAACTATGTGTGAAAAGAATTGTCCTAGGCTAGAGCGATAACTCAGCAGTTAAGGCACTCACCTGCAATGCCTAATGACCCAGGTTCTATTCTTCAGTATCCACGTAAAGCCAGATGCACAAAGTGGTGCACGCATCTGGAGTTTGTTTGCAGTGGCTAAAGGCCCTGGCATGCCCATTCTCTCCCCCCACTCTCTCTCTTTGCAAATGAATAAATAATTTTAAAAATAAATTGTCTTCCCTGAGATATTGAAACCTCAAGGTTGTATTAGGTAAGTTTGGGATCAAATTTTCTAAAATTGTCCAGGGGTATCCACAATTTGTCCTGTGGATCTTGGCAAATCACATAAAAATCCTTTGGGCCAGCACTTCCAACACCCACACCACTGGACAGTAGAAAGCCAGGCCAAAGATGATTTTCTACAAATAAAATATTTATGGAAATAATAATATTAAATAAATAAATAATTATTTTAACAAGCCGGGCATGGTGGTGCATGCCTTTAATCCCAGCACTCAGGAGGCAGAGGTAGGAAGATTGCCATGAGTTCAAGGCTACCCTGAGACTATGGAGTGAGTTCCAGGTCAGCCTGAGCTAGAGTGAGACCCTACCTTAAAAAAAAAAAAAAGTTAGCAGGAAAATAAGAGTGAACAACCAAAACAAGTTTGATATTAGGAAGTCATTATAAAAGAAAAAAAGCCAGGCATGGTGGTGCATGTCTTTAATCCCAGCTCTTGGGAGGCAGAGGTAAGTGGATCGCCGTGAGTTCGAGGCCACTCTGAAACTATAGTGAATTCCAGGTCAGCCTGGGCTAGAGTGAGACCTTACCTCGAAAAGAAAGAAAGAAAGAAAGAAAGAAAGAAAGAAAGAAAGAAAGAAAGAAAGAAAGAAAGAAAGAAAGAAAGAAAGAAAGAAAGAAAGAAAGAAAGAAAGAAAGAAAGAAAGCCTTTAAAACTCGGGAAAGAAAGAAAGAAAGAAAGAAAAAGAAGGAAGGGGAGGGAAGAGAGAAAGAGAAGGGAGAAAGGGAGAAAGAAAGAAAGGAAAGAAGAAAAAAGAAATGTATTAAAGACACAAAATAAAACATCAAGCCTTTAAGGCATGATTAGAAAAAAATATATTTGAGAAGAACTATGAACTTTTTATGCATACAGACACACACACACACATACATGTGCATGCCCATGGGAAAAGTCTAGAAGGACACAGCCACATACATGACCACACAATAGACACAGAGGTTCAAATAAGAGGATTCACACCTCATATGTTTGGGAGATGAATTTATTCATGACTCAGAGAGAGAAGTCTTTGGACAAAGGGGCAAATGGGGGAGGCGCAAGGAGCTGGAGGATGGGTGGTGGGCTGCAGCACTGCCAGCCCAGAAACAGCAGCGTGTGGGGAAGGGGAACAGGGTGTGGTCTGGCTAGGAAGCAGGGAAGGGAGGGAGTGCGGGAGTTAGAGAAGAGGAAAGTGTGTTTATGAAGGAGAACAGAACAGGAGGCTGAGGAGGAAACAGAGACAGAAGCATAGAGAAATATAAGCACCTTGTCAGGAAAAAAGCCAGAGTAGGAACAGACACAAATTCCCCAGCATCTTCCCCACAAGCTGGAAAAGCTGCAGGTTATTCTTGTCAACATGGGACATAGAGGGGTGCAGCCTCTAGTTCCCACTGGTCATCTTGAACAGAGTGCTGGGTCATACACCTTCTTGATGTCTTTGAAGAATTCTTTGAAAGTGCCTTTCTGGTTGACCCCGGCCTCATCCACTCCAAGGTCAATGATCGTGTCGTTCGTGACATGCTTGGAGAGCCGCTTTGTAACCATCCTCAAATGTGCTAGAATTTTACATAGCGATGTGAGTGACATGAGGGGAGATAAAACTGGTTTCCACAAGCCCCAGCTTGTAAGCCATATTTCTGAACAGAAGAATTCTATTTTTTGTGAGGAATGATGCGTGGGGTGTACTGCTGTGCCCATTATGGGTCTTTGTCAAGTTCTTGGAAGAGCACACTGGCTTGAAGTTCTGGGGCAAAGTACCCCTGGCAGTCTCACTCACAGGGCACCATCAGCCACCCATGGATGGACAGAGACAGCTCCAAGGTCTTGCCTTTAGTATTCTCTGCACTCTGTCCCAAGTCATCTTAAACACCGGGGAACTCAGAACAGAGGAGATGGGGCTGGAGAGATGGCTCAGTGGTTAAAATGTCTGCAAAGCCTGACAGTCTGGGTTCAATCCCCCAGTACCCACATAAAGCCAGATGCACAGTGGTTCATGAGACTGGAGTTCGTTTGCAGTGGCAGGAGACCTTGACATGCCCATTGATCCACTCCCTCTCTGTCCCTGCTTGCAAATAAGTAAACTTGCTTTTATTTTTTTGAGGTGGGGTCTCAGGCTGACCGGGAATTTACTATATAGTCTCAGGCTGGCCTCAAACTCATAGCAATCCTCCGACCTCTGCCTCCTGAGTCCTTGTATTAAAGGCATGGGCCACCATACTTGGAAAATAAAATATTAAAAAATAAATAAAATAGGGCCAGAAAGATGATTTGGCAGTTAATATGCTTGCCTGCAAAGCCTAAGGACCCAGGTTTGACTTCCTAGAACCCACATAAACCAGATACACGCACACAAGGTGGTGCAACATCTGGAGTTCAATTGCAGTGGCTAAGGCCCTAGCACAACAATTCTCTCTCTCTCTCTCTCTCATCTATCATCTATCTATCTATCATCTATCTATCTAACTATCTATCTATCTCTCATAAAATAAAAATAAAAGATAAGAAAGAAAAGAAAAGAGGTGGTGACCAGCTCTTCCAGTTTGAATGAAATTTGCTCTTCATACATTTCAGTGTTATCAAAGACCATCCAACGTTGGCGGGAATAATCACAGAATCACATCGGCACAGCCAAGAGCTGTCTGGACATCATTGTTCAGGCAGTCCAAGAAGAGCTTTGACCCTCCTACGGGTGCCAGCTCACAGACAAATGCAGCAGGTCATCAAGGTCAGTGAGACCCATGAGTATCGGCAGACTTGCCAGTGACGTCTGGTAGAGGACACACATGCAGAAAACCTGTATCTCAGCAGAACCAGCGTGTTTGCCCCTGGCCGGCCCAAGGATGTGCTGAACCGGAGTCTAAAATCCACCCTTGAAGAAACCTTCAGTGGAGCACTTTCTAGGGGGACGCTCGTTGCCTGGGGACCAGCTCCAGGTGCTCCAGCAGCTCCTTGCTGAGGATGTCACTGAGGGAGATGCAGATGAGAGACACGCCCCACAGGAACCACAGCTGTTCGGTGCTCAGGTGCATGGATTCTGTAAGAACATAATCCAGGGAAAACCAGCCTAGGATAGGAGGTCCATGTGTTCTAAAATGCTGTCCTCTGGGCATGACCTCATGACCATAGTCCTCTAGAACTATCAGCATCTGTGATCACCTGACTTATGCAAGACTGAGTCCATTACTTTGATGGAGGGGAGAGGGGCTCACATAGCACTAACCCTTCCCAAGGACTTATACACAGTTGATAGTCGCTAAAGAGAGGAGCTGAAGGCCACCCCCACACCACAAGACTGAAATGAACATTGACTTTCTCACAGGTCTGGAGGTTGGAGAATTCAGGATCAAAGTCCCACAAGGTTCAGTTTCTGGTAAGGATTCTTTTTCTGGCTTTCAGTTATCACCTTGTTGCTTGTTATGACATGACCTTTGCTCTGTGTGCAATGGGGTCCAGACAGGGAGGGAGGGAGAGAGAGAGGAGGAGGAGAGAGACAGAGCTCTTTTAAAAAAAATTATTTTATTTTATTTATTAGAGAGAGAGAAGGAAAGAGAGAGTGAGAATGGGCGCACCAGGGCCTCTAGCCACTGCAAACGAACTCCAGATGCATTTGCCACCATGTGCATCTGGCTTACATAGGACCTGGAGAATCGAACCAGGGTCCTTAGGCTTTGCAGGCATGCGCCTTAACCACTAAGCCATCTCTCTAGCCCGACAGAGCTCTTTTAAAAGGCATCAATACTATTGGGTTAGGGTTCTATCCTCATGACTTTATTTATTTATTTATTTATTTATTTATTTATTTATTTATTTATTTTGCTTTGTTCTTTTGTGAGATAGAGTCTCACTCTAGCCCATGCTGACCTGGAATTCACTGTGTGATCTCAGGCTGGCTTCAAACTCACAGCGATCCTACTACCTCCGCCTCTCAAGTGCTGAGATTAAAGGCGTGCACTACCATGCGCAGCAACTTCATTTAATTTTAATTACCTCCTAGAAGCCCTATCTCCAAATTATACTTAAAGTTACATTTAGCTGGGCATGATGGCCAGCCTGGGACTACAGAGTGAGTTTCAGGTCAGCCGGAGATACAGTGAGACCCTATCTCAAAAATTTTATACATATACATATGTGTGTGTGTGTGTGTGTGTGTGTGTGTCAATTACAAAAGGATTGATTGATTGATTGATTGTGTGATTCTGTTTATGCAGCTAAACTAGTTACAATCAAACAATCATAAAGTGGACATTGCCTAGGGCTAGATATAGGAGGGAATAGAAAGTTATCATTTAATGAAACAGAGTTTCATTTGGGAAGAGTTTCCATTGGGAAAATGTAACAAATTCCTGAAGGTTGCACAATGTAGCAGTTATCTTCCAGTTGCTGGGACAAAACACTGGACCAGAGGCAGTTTATGGAAACAAAGTGTTTATTTCCAGGTTCCAGTTTCCAGGGGAAGTTTCATCACGCCCCAGAAAGCATGGAAGGAGCGGACGGTCAAGCAACACATCTCCTCAGCAGCAGGGAGAAAACAGAGACAATGAGTTGGGTGCAGCAAGAGGACCTGAGCTGTAACACCCCAAGGCTAGCCCCCACACCCTACCAGTGACACCCTGCCTCCATCAGATAAGGGGTATGCTCTCCTCTGTGTCCCTAAAGCGGTTGTTGTATGTGCTCCTTTTATTGTCTATTCTAAAAGCTATTCACTTTTCCTTCTCCTGCACCTTGGAGTATGTTGATGGCTCAACATCACCCTTCCCCTATCCATGTCCTTTACTATGGGACAGCGGTATCCCTTCCACCATGAATGGAGCAGCGTGTCCCAACCTTAATTCCAGCTGCCACCATGTGACAAGAGGAATGGCCAATGTTGTATTGGCATATATGATAGAAGCAGAGGCTTGATGTGGACTTGCACGTGTGAAGCTGCCCTTTTGCACCTCTGCCATGACTGTGAGAACATGATAGACATGTATTACACAGTTGAGTCTCTTGAGTTGTCCCAGCCAAGGGCCTGCTGAAGTCAGCTGCCCGGCAGAACCACATATAGATTTATACGTGAGCACAACCAAGAAAAGTTTACAGATTCTAATTGTACAATTTGATGGATTTTTCACAAAGTGAACACTTTTGTGTAATCACCACTCAGATTGAAAATGAGGATCCTAAAAAAAAAAAAAAATGAGGATCCTGGGGCTAGAGAGATGGCTCAGGTGGTTAAAGGTGCTTGCTGGCAAAGCCTGACAGCCTGGGTTCAATTCCGCAGTACCCACATAAAGCCAGATGCACAAAATGGTGCATGTGTCTAGAGTTTGTTTGCAGTAGCAGGAGGCTCTGGTGCACCAATACTCACTCTCTCTCTCTCTCTCTCTTTCTCATATAAATAAAAATAAATAGCCAGGTATGGTGGCGCATGCTTTTAATCCCAGCACTTGGAATGCAGAGGTAGGAGGATTGCCAAAAGAAGAAGGAAGAAGGAGGAGGAAGGAAGGAAAAAAATGAGGGGGCTTGAGAGATGGCTCAGCAGTTAAGGTACTTGCCCACAAAGCCTAATGACCCAGGTTCAATTCCACACTACCCACATAAAGCCAGATGCACAAAGTGGCACATGTGTCTGGAGTTCTTTTGCAGCAGCTGGAGGCCCTGGCATGCCCATTCTCTTTGTCTCTCTCTCTCTCTCTCTCTTTGGTTTGTCTTTTTTTTGAGGTAAGATCTCACTCTAGGCCAGGCTGACCTGGATTTCACTCTGTAGTCTCAGGATGGCCTCAGACTCATGGCAATCCTTCTACCTCTGCCTCCCACGTGCTGGGATTAAAGGTATGTGCCACCATGCCCAGCCCCCCTCTCTCTTATTTATTTATTTATTTTGGTTTTCAAGGTAGGGTTTCATACTAGCCCAGGCTGACATGGAATTCACTATGTAGTCTCAGGGTGGCCTTGAGCTCATAGTGATCTTTCTATTTCTGCCTCCCAAGTGCTAGTATTAAAGGCACGCACCACCACGCCCAGTCTCTTCTCTCTCCCTCTCTCTCTCTGCTTGAAAATAAATAAATATTTTTTTTCTTCTTTTTGGCCTTTTTTTTTTCAAGGTAGGGTCTCACTCTAGCTCAGGCTGAACCTGGAATTCACTCTGTGGTCTCAGGGTGGCCTCAAACTCAGGATCAGGATGATCTTCCTACCTCTGCTTCCCCAAGTGCTGGGATTAAAAGCATGCTTCACCACGCCTGGCCATATATATATATATATATATATATATATATATATATATATATATATTTTTTTTTTTTTTTTTGGTTTTTGCAAGGTAGGGTCTCACTCTGGTCCAGGCTGACCTGGAATTAACTATGTAGTCTCAGGGTGGCCTCGAACTCTCGGTGATCCTCCTACCTCTGCCTCCTTAGTGCTGGGATTAAAGGCATGCACCACCACACCCGGCAAAAATATTTTTTAAATGAGGATCTCGGACTGGAAGGATTGCTTAGAGGTTAAGGTGCTTGCCTGCAAAGCCAAAGTACCCATGTTTGATTCCCCAGGACCTACGTAAGCCAGATGCACAAGATGGCACATGCATCTGGAGTTCGTTTGCAGGGCTGAGGGCCCTGGCACACCCATTGTCTCTCTTTCTCTATCTGTCTTTTTTTTTTTTTTTTTTTTTGGTTTTTCAAGGTAGGGTCTCACTCTGGCTCAGGCTGACCTGGAATTAACTATGTAGTCTCAGGGTGGCTTTCTCCTACCTCTGCCTCCCGAGTACTGGGATTAAAGGCGTGCGCCACCACGCCCAGCTGCCATCTGCCTCTTTTTCTCTCTCAAATAAATAAATATTATAAAATTAAAAATGAGGTTCTCAAGACCTCAGAAGCACTTCTCATGTTGCTCCCAGTCATGACCCACTCCTCCCCCAAAGACAAATAGTAAGCCTGACTTCTAACACATAAACTTGTTTTGTCTGTTCTTGAATGTCTTCTAAATACTACCATACCATGCATAGCTAGCGGTTTGGTTCTGGCTTCTTTCATTCGGCATGACAAGGCTGTTTTCTTGTAGCGCTGGACTGAGCCCAGGGTCTCGCACGTGCTACGTGAGCACTCTATCACTGTGCTGCGAGCCCAGCCCTCATTCAACACCATGGCCATGGGCTTCTTCTTCCAGCTTGCTGGGAACCCTAGTAATTCCTTCATTATGACTGCTTTACAGTCTACATAGTAGACTTCATTAGTATACGGATTTAAACACAAACACTCATTCTCGTGTTGAGACACATCTGGATTTTATTTCCCCTTTAAGCCTATTAAAGAGAATGAATTTTGGTGGACATATTTATGCATTACTTATATACTATAGGACTTAGGAAAAGAATTGCTGGGACATAGAATAAGTGTAGTTTCATCCTTTGTATATACTGCCAACCAGACTTCCCAAGTTTCTGTACCATTTTGCACTCCCACCAGACTTGTGAGATCCCTCTTTTCTCTAGAGCCTCGCCAGTTCTTGGTATTATTAAACTTTCTGAGTTAGTTTTGTTTGTTTGTTTTGCGATAGGGTCTTGATATGTAGCCCAAAGCTGGTCTGGAAATCACTGTGTAGCCAGGCTGACCTCAAAGTGGTGATCCTTCTGATTCAGCCTCCCAGGTACTGCTATTATGGGCATGTGCCAGCGTGTGCCCAGACAAACTGTTTAACTTGAGTTATTCTGATAGGCAAAGCATGGCATTGCAGATTCCTTTTGAACAATTAGCATGAGTATATTTTCATATGAATGCTTGGGTCTACTTTGGTAGTTGAAGGGTCTGTTCATGTAAAATTCAAGTCTGGTCATTTCAAACCAGGACAAGTAGACAGATCATGAGGGTCACAACAAGAAATACAGAAGATTTCAAGCCAGGTGTGGTGGTGCACACCTTTAATCCCAGCACTTGGGAGGCAGAGGTAAGAAGATCGCCATGAGTTTGAAGCCACCCTGAGAATCCAGAGTGAATTCCAGGTGAGCCTGAGCTAGAGTGAGACCCTACCTCAAAAAACAAAAAAACGGGGCTGGAGAGATGGCTTAGGGGTTGAAGGCATTCACCTGCAAAACCAAAGGATCCTGGTTTGTCTCCCCAGGACCCATGTAAGCCAGATGCACAGGGCGGGGTGTATGCATCAGGAGTTTTTTGCAGTGGCTGGAGGCCCTGGCGCACCCATTCTCTCTCTCTCTCTCTCTCTCTCTCTTTCTCTGCCTCTTTCTCCTCTCTCAAATAAATAAAATATATTAAAACAAAACAAAACAAACAAACAAAAAACAACCAATGGTGGCACACGTGTTTAATCCCAGCACTTGGGAGGCAGAGGTGGGAGAATTGCTGAGGGTTTGAAGCCACGCTGAGACTACATAGTGAATTTCAGGTCAGCCTGGGCTAGAGCAAGATCCTACCTCAGAAAGAAAACAAAAAAACAAAACAACAACAAAAAAAAACCAACTTTGTGGTGCTGGGGAGATAGCTCAGTGTATAAAGCATTTGCTGTTTAAGCATGAGTGTCTGAGTTTGGACCCCCAGGACCCAAGTAAAAGCTGAATGCTGGAAGCTTGCAAGCCAGTTAGCCTGGTGAGTAGAGCAATGAACAAAAACACGAGACCCTGCTTCAAACAAGGTGGAAGGTCTGAGGTTGTCCCCTGACCTCCACAGGCGTGCTATGGCATATGTGCACCCCCACACATGATCATGTGCATACACACAGAAACCCAAATCCTAAACACGGGTACTCATCAACCACACACGCGCACACCCAAACATTATGGGGCTAGGGGTTTTGTTTATTTGGCAAAGTACTTGCCTAGCATGCATGAAGGCTTGGGGTTCAATTCCCAGCACTTGGGAGATGGAGACAGGAGGACCAGGAGTTCAAGGTCATCTTCAGCTACATAGTGAGAGATACATGAGACCCTATCTCAAAGAAGAAGGAAAAGGGCTGGAGAGATGGCTTAGAGGTTAAGGCACCTGCCTGCTAAGCCTAAGAACGCAGGTTCCAATCTCCAGGTCCCACATTTAACCAGATGCAAAGTGACACAAGGGTGCAATGCCACACTTGCCCACAAGGGGGCCACGCATCTGGAGTTCATTCACAGCTGCTGGTGCGCCCATTCTCTCTCTCTGCCTCTCTGTCTCTCTCTCTCTCTCTCTGTCTCTCTCTCTCTCTCTCTCGAAGAAGAAGAAGAAGAAGAAGAAGAAGAAGGGGAAGAGGAAGAAGGAGAGATATGGGAAAAGGGAATGGAGGGGGAGGAGAAAAAAAGAAGAGGAAGAAGAGGAGAAGGAAGTGAAAGAGAAAGGAGGAGGAATAATTGTGTTCATCTCAAACCCAACCTTATCAAACTCAGGAATGAAATATGTACTGTTGCTCCAGCATTTGACACAGGACTCTATGAGGCCGGAAACTAATTCCCAAGGAGTAAGTGATAGGTTGGGTACATGGCAATGTGGGGGGTCTCCACAGAAACCCATCAGCTGTTTGCACCCAGACTCACAAGTTATCAGATAACTTGAAAACACCAGGACTTGTGTTCTCCTCAGCCACACAGGCTCAGGGAAGAGCCTTTGCAGACACAGTGAGTCAGAAATTAATGTAAACACAAGAATGCTGGTGGAATGATTTTCACCATAAATCAGAGCTGCTAAAGCATTCCAGTTTCTGATTAGAATGCTCTTCCTGCAAGAAAACAGTCCAGGAAACCAATAGAATCAGTAGGCTTCACAGAGAGCTGCAATCAGAGTGCCAGCACGGGAGAGGCGACTGGAGACTTCGTTTCACTTTCACAGATTTCTAAAAGAAGCCAGTGGAGCCAGGTGTGGTGGCGCATGCCTTTAATATCAGCACTCGGGAGGCAGCCTGGGACTACAGAGTAGGTTTCAGGTCATAGCCTGCGTTAGAGTAATACCCTACCTTGAAAACAAACAAACAAACAAACAAACAAACAAACAAATACAAACTGGGAAGATGGCTTAGTGGTTAAGGCACTTGCCTGCCAAGCCAAAGGACCCAGGTTCGACTCCCCAGAACCCACGTAAATCAGATACACAAGGTGGCATATGCATCTGGAGTTCATTTGCTGCAGCTGAAGGTCCTGGTGCGCCCATTCTCTCTTTCTCTCCCTCTCTGTAATAAATAAAAATAAAAATATTTTAAATAACCAAACCAACCATGAACTGAAGGAAGTGCCACTTCACAAGGAAAAGCTCTCTTCCATGATGTGTGACTGTTCTTTAAATGAACATTTCATAATTTGGAAACTTGTAGATCTGACAAAGATGATGACTACTATGCTTTCAATAGAAGTAGTGGCTGCCAAGCAATTCCTTGAAAGAAGGTAAAACTGGTGTCCTGGTTCTTCCCTAGTCACTTTCCTTTAAGAATTACCACTCAGGGCTGGAGAGATTGCTCAGTGGTTAAGGCATTTGCCTGCAAAGCCTAAAGACCCAGGTTCAATTCCCCAGTACTCATGTAAAGCCAGATGCACAAAGTGGCATCTTCTTTATTATATTCATCAATCAAGATGATAAGGTTTAAACATTTCTGAGCTAGGCACCAAGCAGAGTGGCGCATGCCTTTAATCCTAGCGCTCAAGAGGCAGAGGTAAAAGGATCGCGTGAGTTCGAGGCCACCCTGAGACTTTATAGTGAATTCCAGGTCAGCCTGGGTGGAGTGAGACCCTACCTTGAAAAACAATACCAACCAAAAAGTTCTAAGATACACCCAACCCTGTCATAGTTATTTCCATCCACACACCTGGTAGGAGTTTCGGATTCCTGTGGGCAAGATTTTGTGTTAAGGCCTTTCAGCCTCTGAGTTGCTATGAGCATCATGTCTTCTAACCGACAAGGGTGAGATCAAATGGAGAAACTGGAGAGAAGTGAACTGACACCTCGCTGCCTCCCATGGCACTGCCAGTTAGGGTTTAAACCTGGGCACAGCCTGCTTCAGGCTTCAGTGCCAGGAGGAGCAGGGAGAGGAAAACACAGGAAACTGGGGGAGCAAACAGGCTTCAAAGATTAGAGTGAATGGTGGTGAAGAGCTGTGGATGCCAGGACAGGGCAGGGAGTGACTTTCCAGCCCATGGCCCAAACAGCTTGGCACTTGACCTGGCCATCTCCACCTACAAATATCTTTTTTTCCTGTTGTCTAATTCATGAAACTCTGATCATATATATATATTTATCTATTTGCAAGTGAAAAGACAGAGAGAGGAGAGAGAGGGAATGAGCATACAAGGACCACGGGTCACTGCAGACAAACTGGCTTTATGTGGATATTGGGGAATCAAACCCAGGCCATCAGGCATTGCAATCAAACACCTTTAACTGCTGAGCCATCTCTCCAGCCCAAACTCTGATCATATCTCTATCCGTTCTTTCTTTCTGCTTCCTTTTCTCTTTATTTTTTTGTTTGCTTTTGGGAGAGGGCCTCACTTTATAGTCCCAGGCTGACCTGAAACTTCCTGTGTAGTCCAGGCTGGCCTCAAACTCATGATCTTCCTGCCTCTGCTTCCCAAGGGCTAGGATTACCAGGGCAGGGAGCGTCACCATGCCTGCCCTTTTCTCTAGCTTTTATTTTTATTTTTATTTTCAAGAGAGAAAGAGAGAGAGACAATTGGCACACCAGGGCCTCAGCCACTACAGTTGAACTCCAGATGCTTGTGCCACTTAGTGGGCATGTGTGACCTTGCACTTGCCTCACCTTTGTGTGTCTGGCTTATGTGGGTTCTGGAGAGTCAAACATGGGTTCTTAGGCTTCACAGGCAAGTGCTGTCTTAACCACTAAGCCATCTCTCTAGCCCTTCTCTTGCTTTTTAAATTTTTTTAAAATTTCTTTCTCTCCCTCTCTCTCTCTCTCTCTCTCTCCCACACACAGAGAGAGAGAGAGAGAGAGAGAGAGAGAGAGAATCATAGAATGTATGTGGAGGTCAGGGGACAACTTTAGGTGCAGGCCTCCTTCCATTCCATCTCATTTAACGCAGGGTTCCCCTGGATCTCATGTATCTGTTGTTCTTTTTGCTGCACTTGGGGAGAGCTTCTGTAAAATTCTCCTGTCTCCAACTCCCCTCTTTTTTTTTTTTTTTTTTTTTTTTTTTTTTTTTGGTTTTTCGAGGTAGGGTCTCACTCTGGCTCAGGCTGACCTGGAATTCACTCTCAGGGTGGCCTTGAACTCACAGAGATCCTCCTACCTCTGCCTCCCAAGTGCTGGGATTAAAGGTGTGCGCCACCACGCCCGGCCCTCCAACTCCCCTCTTGATGTCACAGTGCTGGAATTACAGAAGCCCACCATCATATCTGGCTATTTACATGGGGTCTGAGGCTCAAACTTGGGTATGCAGGCTGAGCAGCAAGTCCTTTATTGAGCCATCTCCCTAGCCCTTTCTTTAACTTATTTTATTTCATTTTATTGGTTTTTCAAGGTAGGGTCTCACTCTAGCTCAGGCTGACCTGGAATTCACTCTGTAGTCTCAGGGTGGCCTCGAACTCATGGTGATCTTCTTACCTCTGCCTCCCAAGTGCTGGGATTAAAGGTGTGTGCCACCACACTCAGCTTGTTTACATTTTTTTTTATTTGTTTGTTTCAGAGAGAGAGAAAGGCAGATAGAGAATGGGCACGCCAGGGATTTCAACCGCTGCAAGCAAACTCCAGACACATGCACCACTTTGTGCAGCTGGCTTACGTGGGTCCAAGGAAGTTGAACCTGGGTCCTTTGGCTTTGCAGGCAAATGCCTTAACCGCTAAGCCATCTCTCCAACCATTGTTTACATTTTTTTAAATAACCAAAATTTCCCTTTTTTTGTCCTAATACAGCATAATTTCCACAGATGTTCATCTGACCGCCGGTGCTCCACCAGGTCTCACACCTACCCTCAGTATTTCCCCAATCAGGATACAATCCGTTCTTCATGGTGACAAGAGCAGATGCTATCCTGGCCACTGCTAGGTCCCAGCTGCTCTCGGGGTTCCACCACCCCTCTGATTCTATTGGAATGTGGCTTTAGAGTTAGCTCCTGGGGTTTCAAATGTTTATCTTCCATTTACATGTAAACTGAAGCCGGAGGTCTTCTCTGTCTCTGAATGATGCTGCAGGTGAGAGCTAAAGCAATCTAATTTGCTTTCATTGTTGATCTGTATGGTTTTTGAAAGACTGTGAAGAAATTCAAAGGTTGCCATTATTCTACAGAAATCAGGATGCTACGTGCTTTTTTATCATATCTGTATTTTTGTTGTCATTGTTGTTGGGTTTTTTTGTGGGGGGGAGCTTCTTTTTCTTCTTTCCTGCCTTCCACTAGTTTAATCAAAATTTCTTTTTATTTTTGTCCTTTACTGTGGATATTGATGTCACAGTTCTTTCTGTTTCAGGTGATTCAGGCATCTCTGCCTTCCTCAAAACCTCGTGTATTATTTATACTACTAGAGAACAAAAGCAAGCTTATATTCCAGAAAATATCAAAACACTCAATTCTCAGCAAAAAAAAAAAAAAAATCAGCAAAGTGCTAGACAGACTATTTCATACCGAAAGGCCATTCTTCCAACTTTCTTATACATTCTTTGTAGCCAAGCTTAGCTAAGTACTTATTAAACTGCTCTGTGGATAACACCAAGCAGGGCCAGATCGAGCAAGCCTTTCAAAAAAAAAAAGAGCAATGCACTATAGCGTATCCATTTTCCATTCTTCTTTTTGGTTTTTCGAGTTAGGGTCTCACTCTAGCCCACACTGACCTGAAATTAACTATGTATTCTCAGGGTGGCTTTGAACTCACAGCAATCCTCCTACCTCTGGCTCCCGAGTGCTGGGATTAAAGGCGCACGCCACCACGCCTGGCAACAATTTTCCACTCTTATTTACTGCATGACCTAAGTTTTTTTTTTTTTTTTT
>JAEOAD010000016.1:21915000-21992500 GCA_036365145.1 Orientallactaga sibirica
TATTTACTATCTATCCCAGGCTACCCTCTAACTTTTTCTCCTCCTCCTCCTCTTCTTCCTCCTCCTTCTTTTTCTTCTTCTTCTCCTCCTCCTTCTTCTTCTTTTAGTTTTTCAAGGTAGGGTCTCGCTCTAGCCCAGGCTGACCTAGAACTGGAATTCACTATGTAGTCTCAGGGTGGCCTCAAACTCTCGGCGGTCCTCCTACCTCTGCCTCCCGAGGGAAGTACTATGGGATATTGTCTACAATTAAGGAAGTTGTCAATAAAAAAAAAAAAGAAAGAAAATAGGGTTGGAGAGATGGCTTAGCGGTTAAGGCATTTGCCTGCGAAGCCAAAGGACCCAGGTTCGACTCCCCAGGACCCATGTTAGCCAGATGCACAAGGGGGCGCACGCATCTGGAGTTTGTTTGCAGCGGCTGGAGGCCCTGGCATGCCCATTCTCTCTCTCTCTGTCTCTCTCTCTGCCTCTTTCTCTCTCTGTCACTCTCAAATAAACAAATTAAAAATAAACAAAAAAATTAAAAAAATAAATATTTGTTTACAATTTAAAAAAAAAACCTGCATGTTGATATTTCTACTGGAGTTGAAGAAATAGAATTTGGGAAGGAGCATGCATTGCATCTTGGTGAATACAAAACCAAAGTTAAGTACATCTTGCTAGAGTGATGGCTTAACGGTTAAGGCACTTGCCTGCAAAGCCTAAGGACCCAGGTTCGATTCCCTAGTATCTATGTAAGCCAGGTGTGCAAGGTGGCATATGCATCTGGAGTTAGTTTGCAGTAGCTTAGAAGCCCTGGTGTGCCCATTCTCTATCTATCTGTCCCCTGCCCCGCAAATAAATAAATAAAATTAACATATTTTAAAGTAAAGAATAGAGTGTGGTTTATTACCTGCAGAGATCAAGGGGAGTATAGGAATCATTTCCAAAGTAATGTTCTCTTGAAGCATGGGGATTTTATTTAAGGGGACCATCACATTCAGACAAGGGCTAGTCTAAACCAAAATAGCACAGTTTAGGGTCATGGAGATTAAAGTGACAGAAGAATTTGAAATCACTAAAAACTGTGATTTAAACTGGGTGTGGTGGCGCACACCTTTCATCCCAGCATTCGGGAGGCAGAGATAGGAGGATTGTTGTGAGTTCGAGGTCATCCTGAGACTACATAGTGAATTCCAGGTCAGCCTAGGCTAGAGTGAAACCCTTGGGAAAAAAAAAAACACATGTGGAGCAGGGCGTGGTGGCGCACGCCTTTAATCCCAGCACTCAGGAGGCAGAGGTAGGATGATCGCCATGAGTTCGAGGCCATCCTGAGACTACATAGTTAATTCCAGGTCAGCCTGGGCCGGAGTGAGACTCTACCTCGAAAAACCCTCCCCCCCAAAAAAAAAATCACATGTGGGCTGGAGAGATGGTTCCAGGGGTTAAGCGCTTGTCTGCAAAGCCTAAGGACCCAAGTTCAATTCCCTAATACCCTTGTAAAGCCAGATGCACAAGGTGGCTATGCATCTGGAGTTCATTTGCAGTGGCTGGAGGCCCTGGTGCACCCATTCTCTCTGTCTCTCTCTCTCACTCTCTCAAATAAAAAAATTAAAAAATAGGGCTGGAGAGATGGCTTAGCGGTTAAGGCATTTGCCTGCAAAGCAAAGGATCCTGATTCAAGTCTCCAGGACCCACGTAAGCCAGATGCACAAGGGGCGGGTGCATGTGTCTGGAGTTTGTTTGCAGTGGCTGGAGGCCCTGGTGCGCCCATTCTCTCCCTCTCCTCTCTCTGCCTCTTTCTCTCTCTCAAATAAATAAATAAAATATTTAAAAAGTAAAAAAAAAGTTATGTGCCATCAAAACAATAAATAAATAAGTAATTAAAAAATGAAAAATCACAAGTACTTGGGGTAGAGTGCATGCTTAGCGTGCACAAAGCCGAGTTTGATCCCCACACTGCATAAACCAAATGTGATGGTATGCATCTGTAATCTCAGCACTCAGGTGGTAGAGGCCGAAGGATCAAGGTCACCCTCAGCTACATAGAGAGTTTGAGGCCAGCCTGAGCTACATGAGATTTCATCGAAAACGAATAAATAAATATCACAAGTACTGGCAAAAGAAATCTTCACAGCAAATGACAGCTCTAGTAATCTGGAGTCATCAGTTAGTCCTGATCAGGAGATATATTTCTCCCTAAAGTTCTGGGGAAAAGCTGGGTGTGATGGTTCACACCTTTAATCCCAGCACTTGGGAGGCAGAGGTAGGAGGGTCTCCATGAGTTCAAGGCCAGCCTGGGACTACATAGTAAATTCCAGGTTATCCTGGGTTCTAACCCTATCTCAAACAAACAAACAAACAAACAAAATTCAGAGGAAAGAGACAGGCTAAACTCACAGAGCTTGGCAGCAGAGCAGAAACCCTCCTGACAACCAGGAATCCGAAAGACCTCTGCTGTTGGGGTTTGCATGCGAAATGTTCCCCACAGGTTTATGTGTTTGAACACAAGTTCCCCAACTAGTGGTGTTGTTTGGGGAGGTTGCGAAATCTTTAGGAATGTGGTCTAGTTAGAGGAGGTGAATCACTGGAGGCAGGTCATAATGGTGAGATCTAGGGGCTGGAGAGATGACTCAGTGGTTAAAGGTACTTGCTTACAAAGCCTAGGCTCCATTCCCCAGTATACATGTTGCCAGACTTTCTCTGAAATGATTACTCCAACAGCAATGAGAATGGAAGAGAAGACTTTATTTTTATTTACCCAGGGACCAAAGCCAGGATCACTCCCAAAGAACTTCAGCCATGAGCTCAGCCTGCATTGTCATTTTATACTCTACCAATCAGCAAGGCGGATTGGATAGAAGGTGGGGAGAGCAAGCAAGCACACAGGGGTTGGCGGAAAGGGGTTTACAAAAGCATACGTGTCCGGGCTGGAGAGATGGCTTAGTGGTTAAATGCTTGCCTTGTGGAGCCTAAGGACCCTGGTTCGAGGCTTGATTCCCCAGGACCCATGTAAGCCAGATGCACAAGGGGGTGCATGCATCTGGAGTTCATTTGCAGTGGCTGGAGGCCCTGGCACACCCATTCTCTCTCTCTCTCTCTACCTGCCTATTTCTGTATCTCTCTCTCTCTCTCAAATAAATAAATAATAAAATATTTTTTTAAAAAAAGCATACGTGTCAATTACCGATGTGGTTTCTATTGCCTATTTTGTCTTAGCCATTTCCTCCTTCTGACTGCTCTAGGGTAGGGGGGCCTTGTCTGGGACTTTTTGTTCCATTGAGCAAGAAGAGGTTGGGTCGGGTAACCACCAGCATCTACTCTAATTCAGCACTTAGCAAGTGTTTTTTTTTTTCTTTTCTTTTTTTAAAAACATTTTTAAAAATTGTATTTATTTGACAGAGAGAGGAAGAGGTAGAGAGAAAGAGAATGGGCCCACCTGGGCCTCCAGCCACTGCAAACAAACTCCAGACACACGCACCCCTTGGGTACCTGGCTTACATGGGTCCTGGGGAATTGAACCGGAATCCTTAGGCTTCTCAGGCAAACGCCTTAACCACTAAGCCATTTCCCCAGCCCGCAAGTGGTCTCTTCTACCTCACACACTTGAAGCCAGATGCATAATGGTGATATACACTTCTAGTTCTAACCTCAGCTCTGTTTCCTGATCCACCAAAATGTAAGGAAACCACACAGTCTGCTCTCTCTGCTCACCATGCAGCAAGGCAGGCACTGTGGAGGCCGACTCCTGTGTGAATGCACCTTCCCGGTACTTTTCCTTTGTTTTCATCTAATAGTTTATGATGCAAGCTTAGCATGTCCAGAAGCATTCCTGTCCATCACTTTAATCTCCATGAACTTAAGCAGGGTCATTAGGCATGGATTGTGTTGGTTTATAGTGATATTCAACCTGACAGGACTTAGAATGACCAAGGAAATGAGCCTCTGGGCATGGCTGTGAGGGATTATCTTGATCAGGTTAATTGAGGTCAGAAGAGCTACTTTAGCTTTGGGCAGCCTTTCTACAGGCTGATGTTCTGACTGGATAAAAAGAGAAAGGTAGCTGGGTGTGGTGGTGCACGCCTTTAATCCCAGCACTCGGGAGGCAGAGGTAGGAGGATCACCATGACTTCCAGGTCAGCCTGAGCTAGAGTGAGACCCTACCTCGAAAAACAAACAAAAAAGAAGAAGAAGAAGAGGAGGAGGAGGAGGAGGAGGAAGAAGAAGAAGAGGGAGAAGAAGAAGAAGGAGAAGTAGAAGAAGAAGAATAAGAAGAAGGAAGGTTGCTGAGTGCCGGGCTTCCTGGGTGTGGCTGCAATGCGACCAGCTGACCTCCTGCTCTTGCTTCCATCTTCCCCATCAGTTCTCCTGGAACTGTGAATAGAAATAAACCTTTTCCTTCCTTGAGCTGCTTCTGGTCAGGTATTTGATCGGAGCAAAGAGTAAAGTAATTCATTCACGGATCAACTCCTATATAAATAGGTATATTGTCCTGAATAAAATCCACACAGTTCCTTTGTTCAAGCGGGTCGTTGTTTTGGAAATGTTCTCCTTGCCTGCTGTAGGTAAGAAATCTTGGTCCACTCTCCACTCTTCAGTGTCTTGGCTCTGCTTGTTTTGGCATCGCATTCGCCAAGATGAGAACCTACTGCGCTGAGTTACAATGACTTCCTTGTCATAATGGGCAATATCCTCTGAACCGTAAGCCAAAATAAATTCTTCCTTCCTTAAGTTGTTGTCTGTCAGGTGTTTGGTCACAGTGATATGAAAAGTACCCAGTACATTTGCTGAGGGAATTGCCAAATTGACTCTAGAGGCTGCTTTGAACTTATGAAGTAAAGCTAAAAAAAGCAAGCCTCAAAAGGGGTCAAATTATTCCTACTCACATAGAAGTTCAATCATTTGTAGCTGGGCTCCACATATGAGAGAGAACATGTGACGTTTGGCTCTCTGGGCCTGGGTTACCTCGCTAAGTGTAATAAAACTCAGTAGCAGAAGCCAGTAAGCTAGAAAGAGGATATAAAGGGAATAGAAGGGTGGGGGGGACTTAATAGATGGTTTTGTAAATATGTAAGTAGAAGAACAGATTAATGGGGGTAAAAAAGGCCTAAGTGAGGTCAGGGGAAGAGACTAAATAAAGGAAAGGTAGAGGGAGGGCTAATCAAAATCTAAGAGGATATAAATAAGTCATATGGAAACGTACTTTTCTGGACAATGGGACACTCAGAAGCCATAGATTGTTACTAGAAAATGTTCAGTGTCAGGGATGGGATACCTTCCAGTGAGTTGTTGGCCAGGGAGGTCACAGATACCCCCAAAACATTACAGGCCATTGCTGAGGCCCGTGGTTTCCCACCAGGAATAGATGGTAAGACCCTATTGCTGAAGACTCCACATACTTGGGCTACAAAGTCACTGAGAAATCCTGGTGGAGCTGAGCTGAAAGCCTCCTCTATGTGATCAGGCCAAATGAGCCAATGGGTGCAATAGTGGCATGTCTGTTATGGGGGAAACCAACTGCTCTTTAATTGGACTGGAGGCCTTCTCCATGGGAGGAAATACATCCCTGATACTGAAAACCTACAACAGGGGTAGTCATGAGCCCTAGAGGTATAATGTCTGCTGGTATCGCACTAAATGTATATTCTATGCTCACCAAACTACCCAGTAAGCACTTCTCTTAATGTCCACATCCATATATTAATGCTACTCTCACTTTTGTTAGAGAAGCTTCTCTTTTCAGATGGTGGCGACCTTGGGATGACTCAAAAGGCACCATGGTGCTGAGAAGAAGGGACAGAGGAGCGCTCAGTACTAACATATCTCTAACACACCTTCCAAGGCTCAGGGTCCATTGCAGAAGAGAGGATGGAAAGAATGTAAGAGCCAAAGGAAGGGTAGGACTCCTTACAGCGCGCTCCTCCAGTCACAAAATGGCCTGGATATCCATGACCTCATGGTGCCTGACACTACCTACACAATACCATCATAACAGGAGGAAAAGATGATGACATCAAAGTAAAAGAGAGACTGATTGAGAGGGGGAAGGGGTATGATGGAGAGTCGAGTTGTAAAGGGGAAAGTGGAGGTGGAAGACACCATTGTTTATGGTCTATAATTATGGAAGTTGTCAATAAAAAACTTAAAAATAAATAAAATATTAAAAAGAAAAAACAGGGCTGGAGAGATGGCTTAGCAGTTAAGGCACTTGCCTGTGAAGCCCAAGGACCAGATTCAATTCTCCAGGTCCCATGTAGGCCAGATGCATATGGTGGCGCATGTGTCTGGAATTTGTTTTCAGTGGCTAGAGGCCCTGGCATGCCCATTCTCTCTCCTCTCTCTCTTTCTCTTTCTCTAGTAACTAAAGAAAAATAAATAAATAAACAAACAAATAAATAAAAAGCTGGGGGTGGCGGTGCACATCTTTAATCCCAGCACTTGGGAGGCAGAGGTGGGGGATAGCTGTGAGTTTGAGGCCACCCTGACACTACATAGTGAATTCCAGGTCAGCCTGGACCAGAGTGAGACCCTACCTTGCAAAACCAAAAAACAAAAACAAAAACAAACAAACAAAAAAGAAAACTAGATGTAGTCAGTGAGCAACTATAAGTTATGGCTCATTAGTTCTCTATACTGTAAGGATTGGAGCAAGCATCTATAGTGGAAGATTGGATCTCCGGTTGGTGAGCCTTATAGGAGAGCTGGGAAGTTTTAGTGACTCCGAAATGGAGGTTGAAGATGAGGAAGGGATCAAAAGGACTATCTCCATTAAGGTGCAAAAGCTAAAGGCCCAACATGAATACCCAGAGAGCATAGACCCCAACAATTTACCTGCACTAGATCTATCTCCTTCATACCTCAAGGATACCCCTACACTCATGCAGCATTAGTGGATCTGGGAGCCAAGCTCAGACCAACACAGAATAGATCTCTTAGTGGTTAACTAACTAGTGCCTAACTAGTTGCTCAGACTGTGAAACACAGGGGCCGATGGCATTCTGCTTAGTGAGCTAGAGATAACAAAACAGGTGCCAGCTGGGCATGGTGACACACTTTTAATCTCAGCACTCAGGTGGCAGAAGTAAGAGGAATGCTGAGAGTTCAAGGCCAGCCTGAGACTACATAGTGAATTCCAGGTCGGCCTTGGCTAGAGCGAGACTCTACCTTGAAGAAGAAGAACAACAACAACGAAACAAAACAAAACCTGGTGGCCATCATAACCCACCCACCCTGTGGCAGGTATTGGCTATACTCCCTGACTACAGAGAAAGTGTGGGGTCATTGCTAGCATGGTCAGTGAGGCACATCTGGCCCTACTGTGGAGACATTCCCATGTTGAGGGGAATAAGGATATCTATGAAAGAGTTATAATCAATATTTGAGAAAATTTAGTGTGAAACATAGAATATATATTCACCTTTTCCCCTGATGCAATAAATATGACTCTGGTGTGAGAGAAACTGTCATACATGCTGCTTGTTTGACCATGTATGGAGCCTGGTATTCATACTGTCTCCCATGGTGGGCCAACAACTACAGAGAGCAGGTCAGGGATGGAGAGATGGCTCAGCAGTTAAGGCACCTGCCTACAAATCCAAAGGACTCAGGTTTGATTCCCCAGGATCCACATAAGCCAGATGCACAAGGTGGCCCATGCATCTGGAGTTTGTTTACAGTGGCTAGAGGCCCTGGCGCACCCTTTTTTTCCTATCTGCCTCTTTGTCTCTGTCTCTTTCTCTCTAAATAAATAAAAAAATAAAAATAAAAAGAGCACCTCAAGGGCTGGAGAGATGGCTTAGTGGTTAAGCACTTGCCTGTGGAGCCTAAGGACCCCGGTTCGAGGCTGGATTCCCCAGGACCTATGTAAGCCAGATGCACAAGGTGGTGCATGCATCTGGAGTTCATTTGCAGTGGCTGGAGGTCCTGGCGCACCCATTCTCACTCTATCGGCCTCTTTCTCTCTCTCTGTCTGTCGCTCTCAAATAAATAGATGAATAAAGAAATTTTTTAAAAAAAAAGCGCAGCTTAAATTGGTGACAGGTTTGGGGAAGACAGAAAATAAATGAAATGAAATAACAGCCCAAAATGGGGCATCTACATTACTTCCTCCAAGGCTCAGGGGACATGGTAGAAGAGGAAGCAGGAAGAACGTAAGAGTGAGAGGATGAGGAGGAGCGCTGGGGAATGCTGTGTTCTGGACGTGACATGGTCATTGCACCCATGAACTCACAGCAGCTGTGGTCACCTGCACAAGAACTGCACAAGACTGAGCCCATTTTGATACCCCATTATGGATGCAGGAGGGGATCAAGAGCCCCCCCCCTTGTTCCTGAGAAGCTATTGGCAATTAAAGGTTGCTGTAGGAAGGGGACATTTTCTTTAGTGGTGTTATTGCTGGTAAATTGCCCATGCTCTTGTAAATAACCTCCATGCATACTCATGCAAGTAACACTGATTATACTCAGCGGGTAACAAAAGACATCTAGTTAGGAGTGGTGGTGTACGCCTTTAATCTCAGCACTTGGGAGGCAGAGGTAGGAGGATTGCCATGAGTTCAAGACCACCCTGAGACTACATAGGGAGTTCCAGGTCAGCCTGAGCTAGAGCAAGACTCTACCTCGGGAAAAAAAAGAAAAAAGAAAATAAAGAAAAATCAAAACGAAGAAAGAAAAAGATGTCAAAGTAGAAGGGGGAGTATATGAGAAGAAGGGATTTAGTGGGAAAGGGACAAGAGAAGATAATAGTGGGTGAATGTGGTCACAAAATATTATAGGACTGAAGAGATGGCTAAGGGGTTAAAGGTGCTTGCTTGCAAAGCCTGATGGCCTGGGTTCAACTCACCAGTCCTCACACCTTAACTGCAGAACCATCTCTCCAGTCCCCTAGTTGGACCATGTTTAAGAACCTTATTCTTTTGCTTCCTCGGTGGCAGACTCAAGAGCGGTCCATTAGTGGAGTCCACAGTGGGGCAGGAACTGTGGAGAGACAAATGGGATAAACACAACACAAACAAGTAACATTATGTCTTGTTGCTTCTCCCCACCCTTCCAGATACCTGGAGATGACAAGGCCAATCAAACTGACAAGATCAGATGGCTTAAAAGAAGTCCCAGCCAGCACTGGGCATGGTGATGCACGCCTTTAATCCCAGCATTCAGAAGGCAGAGGTAGGAGGATCACCATGAGTTTGAGGCCACCCGGAGACTACATAGTGAATTCCAGGTCAGCCTCGGCTAGAGTGAGACCCTACCTCAAAAAACCAACAACAACAACAACAACAAAAAAAACCACCTTGAAGTCTCATACCAGTGCCAATAATTACCCAATTAAAAAAAAATCTTTTTAGTTACTTTTTTCCCAATTTTTTTAAGCCGGGTGTGGTGGTGCACACCTTTAATCCCAGCATTCGGGAGGCACAGGTAGGAGGATTGCTGTGAGTTCGAGGCAACCCTGAGACTATTCCATACTGAATTCCAGGTCAGCCTGGGCTAGAGTGAGACCCTACCTCAAAAACCAAAAGAAGAAGAAGAGAGGAGGAGGAGGTTCAAACACTTGCCTGCAAAGCCCAATAGCCTGAGTTTGATTCCCCAGGACCCACATAAAGCCAGATGCACAAAGTGGCAATGCACCTGCAGTTCGTTTGCAGTGGCTAGAGGCCCTGGTATGCCCATTATCTCTCTCTCACTCTCTCTCTTTCTCTTCTCTCTGCTTGTGAATAAAATAAAAATAAATAGCATCTTAATTCAGCCTCACTCAAGTTTCTAGGTCACAAATTTCCACAGCTAGATTCTTTGTGAAAATGTAACATGAACGAACGTCTTCTATCCTTGTTTTCCTCTGAAACTTCATGAACCTGGCCTTTACTGTCCACCTTTCTCTTGGCATTCTGGTCTTCCAAATTCCTACCAGAATGGCCCATTAAGCTCTGATTACAACATTCTAGGGCTTGTCCGGCCTGTGGCTCCAAACTTTTCCACATTATCCTCACAAACCAGTTCCAAAGGTCTATGAACCATATGGTCAGGTTTGTCACAGCCCCACTTCTCAGTACTATTTTTCAGTATTAATTACTGTCTCTGTGACTATAACAAAATTCCTGACAAAGGGGTTGGAGAAATGGAGTTAAAGCATTTGCCTGCAAAGCCAAAGGACCCAGGTTCAATTCCCCAGGACCCATGTAAACCAGATGCCCAAGATGGCGCATGCATCTGGAGTTTGTTTACAGTGGCTGGAGGCCCTGATGCACCCATTCTCTCTCTCTCTCTCTCTCTCTCTCTCTCTCTTCTGCCTCTTTTTTTTTCTCTCCCTCTCTTTCTCAAATAAATAAATAAAAATAAAATATTTCTTTTTAAAAATTCCTGACAAGCCGGGTGTGGTAGCGCATGCCTTTAATCCCAGCACTCGGGAGGCAGAGGTAGGAGGATCGCCGAGAGTTCGAGGCCACCCTGAGACTACATAGTTAATTCCAGGTCAGCCTGGACTAGAGTGAGACCCTACCTTGAAAAACAAAAAACAAACAAACAAACAAACAAAAAAAAAACAAAAAAAAATTCCTGACAAAGGACAACTAAAGGAAGGAAGAATTATTTTGTCTCAGTTTGAGGGACATACCCCATCATGATTGGAAAATGTGGCTGTGGGCATGTAAGGTGATTGGCCACATGGAGTCTGCAGTGAGGCAGCACGAAAAGATGAATTCTGGGGCTCCGTTTGCTTTCTCCTTTTATTCTATGTGGGACTCCAGTCCACATGATGTGCTACCCACAAGGTTGGATCTTCCATCCTCAGGTAAACCGCTCTGGAAATGCCCTCACAGACACTCCCAGAGATGTTTCTTCTAGAGGATTCTGAATCTAGTCACATTGACAATGAAGATGAACCATCACACCACCTGTTGCAGTCAGGTTTGCACCCGACCAAGAGCACCGTGTGGGAAGAAAGGGTTGATTTTGGCTTACAGACTCGAGGGGAAGCTCCATGATGGCAGGGGAAAATGATGGCATGCGCAGAGGGTGGACGTCAACTCCTGGCCAACATCAGATGGACAACAGCAGCAGTTGAGTGTGTCAAACACTGGTAAGGAGAAACTGTCTATCGTACCTGCAGGAGTGTGAATAGATGGCCCCCAATATATTTAGTGTTTTATTAGTTTGTAGTTTGCATCTGCAGCCACCTTGCTGGAGGCAGTGTCACTGGGTGGATTTTAAGTGTGGTGGTGGGTTTACAATTTCAATCTAAAGATATGCAAAGTGTGCCTAGCTGGAGTCCCTGAGGTGTGCTGTGCTGTGTGGCTTTTGGCTTATGGCTTTGCTCTCTGTGTTTTTGGTCCTGTGAAGGCAGGCCAGCTTCTTCTGCCATGATGGAACTTCCCCTGAATCTATAAGCTTCAATAAATCTCTTCCTCCATAACTGTGCCTGGTCTGGAAGTTCATCTCAGCGAACCTGAAGCTGTCTGCTACAGCACCCATAAGTCTGCCCCCAACAATACATCACCTTCAGGAGACTCCAATTCCCAAATTACCATCAGCTGAGAACCTAGCATTCAGAACACATAAGTTTATGGGGACACCTGAATCAAACCACCACACTACCCAAATGCACAAAATAGACTTGCAAAACAGGATGCCATTAAGTATACAGATGGCTGCACAGAAAGAGGTACATGCTGTGTTAGGCACTGAATATTATGCATATATAACAGATAATGAGGAATGGAGGGATGGCTCAGTGGTTAAGGCGTCCGTCTGCAAAACCTAACAACCAGGGTTTGATTCTCCAGGACCCACGTACAGCCGGATGCAAAGTGGTGCATGAGGCTGGAGTTCATTTGCAGTGACTGGAGGTCCTAGTGCACCCACATCTGTCTGTCTCTCTTTTATCTCTCTCTGCTTGCAAATAAATAAAAAAATATTTTTTTATAAAAGTAATTTCTAACAGATAATGAGATATCTGTAACCCAAACACTGATCAGACTACAGACCTATGTCCCAGCCATAGATCCCACATCCACCAATCCTGTATCACAATGGGTCCACTTCTTGCTGTCTCAGTGGCAACATGCTTTGTATGCTCTGCTAGGAAGCCTCTTTACCTTCATGTGTTGTGGCCTATTCTGTTGCCGTGGCATTTGGATGTGTGTCTGGTGCCCTGTCTTGAAGGATATGAGTAATATAAAAATGTAAGGAACATGGGGCTGGAGAGATTGCTCAGTGGTTAGGGCATGTGCCTGCAAAGCCTAAAAGACCAGGTTCAATTCCCCAAGACCCATGTAAAGTCAGATGCACAAGGTGGTGCATATGTCCAGAGTTCGTTTGCAGTGACTAGGGGACCTGGTAACCCATTTTCTCTCCCTCTCTCTTTCTCTCTCTCTCTGCCTCTTTTTCTCTCTCACTCTCAAATAAAGAAAAAATATATATACTTTAAGTGTAAGGGCTGGGCGTGGTAGCACACACCTTTAATCCTAACACTCGGGAGGCAGAGGTAGGAGGATCGCTGTGAGTTCAAGGCCACCCTGAGACTACATAGGGAATTCCAGGTCAGCCTGGGTTAGAGGGAAACCCTACCTGGAAAACAAAACAAAACAAAACAAAACAAAACAAAACAAAACAAAACAAAACAAAACAAAAAAAGTAAAGGACAATAAAGGCCTTAGGCACTGAAGTGGCAGGGCGTGGGAAACATTCCAGTGTCAATGTTTGAAGTGGTCACAGCAACCTTGTCCCTGGCAATTGTTCTGCAGATTGTAAGCACTGATGTGGGAGGATGGTTACTGGCCATTTCCCTACTTTGAAGACTGGGGAGCTAAGAAGAAAGACAAGGTCTGATAGACGTGTGGAATGTATCCACTAGAGGTTGGTTAATGCAGCCTTGAGAACTAGGACACCATTTCTCTTTGTTCTGTACAGGTTTAAACACTGCTGCTGTTCTTAGGAACAGTGTGGACCCTCTCTTTGTACAAATCCAAGTTCAGTCCCCCGAGCTTTTTTTTTTTTTTTTTTTAATCTCAGAATAGTATTCTGAGAGGGCTGGAGGGAAGGCTCAGTGGTTAAGGTGCTTGCTTGCAGAGTATAATGATCTGAGTTTGATTCCTCAATGCCCACATAAAGCCAGATGCACAAAGTAGCACACACATCTGGAGTCTGCAGCTGCTGGAGGCCCTGGCATGCCCATTCTCTCTGTCTGTCTCTCTTCTATCTCTCTCTGTTTACAAATAAATATTTTTTTAAAATTTTATTTATTTATTTGCAAGCAGAGAGAGAGAAAGAGAGAGAGAGGGAGAGAGAAGAGAGACAGAGAGAGAATGGTCATGCCAGGGCCTTTAGTCACTGCAAACGAACTCCAGAGCCATGTGCTCCTCGGGCAGCTGGTTTACGTGGGTCCTGGGGAATCGAACCTAGGTCCTTTGGCTTTGTAGGCAAACACCTTAACCTCTAAGCCATCTCTCCAGCCCAATAAATATTTTTTTAAAAATAGAGGGCTGAATCTCTCTTTCTCTGAATTAAAAAAAAAAAAAAGAGATCAAGTAAATTTTTTTACAGTTTTATTTTGCTTTGTTTTGAGATAGGGTCTTACACTACCCCATGTAGTTCAGGATAACCTGGAACTCACTATGTAACCTAAGCTGACCTTGAATTTGTGGCAATTGTTCTGTTTCAGTATTCTTAAGTGCAGGCATGAGCTCTAATTTTTTTTTTTCTGTAGGGTTCACAGTCAGGCTGACCTCTTAAGTCTCAGGGTGGCCTTGAACTCTGAGCGATCCTCCTACCCCTGCCTAGTGCTGGGATTAAAGGCATGGAATTTTGTATCTCACATTCCATCCAAATTGCAGATATCTTTTTAAAATTTTGGGAGGCTGGAGGGATGGCTTAGCCATTAAGGCATTTGCCTGCAAAGCCAGAGGATCCTGGTTCAACTCTCCAGGACCCACAAAAGCCAGATGCACAAGGGGGCACATGCATATGGAGTTCATTTGCAGTGGCTGGAGGCTCTGGCATACTCATTCTCTCTCTCTCTCCCTCTCTGCCTCTTTCTCTCTCATAAATAAATAAATAAAATATATTTAAATTTTTGGGGAGGGTGGCTGGACAGATGGCTTAGCAGTTAAGACACTTGCCTGCAAAACCTAAGGGCTCAGGTTCAATTCTCCAGTACCCACATAAACCAGATGCACAAGGTAGCACATGTGTCTGGAGTTCGTTTGCAGTGGCTAGAGGCCCTGGAGTGCCCATTCTCTCTCTATCTGCCTCTTTCTCTCTCAAAATAAATAATTAAAAATATTTTTATTTATTTATTTACGAGAGAATGGAAGAGAGGGAATAAGGAACTTCAGATGGATGCACCACTTTGTACATCTGGCTTTATGTGGAGAGTAGAGAATTGAACCTGGGTGTGGTGGTTTGATTCAGGTGTCTCCCATAAACTTAGGTGTTCCAAATGCTAGGTTCCCAGATGATGACAATTTGGGAATTCACCCCTTCTGAAGGCAGTGTATTGTTGGGGGCAGGCTTATGGGTGTTATAGGCCACTTCCTCTTGCCAGTGTTTGTCATGTTCTCCTGTTGCTGTTGTCCATCTGATGTTGGCCAGGAGGTGATGTCCACTCTCCTCTGTGCATGCCATCATTTCCTCTGCAATCATGGAGCTTTCCCTTTAGTCTATAAGCCTAAATAAATGCTTTTCCCACAAGCTGCTCTTGATCAGGTGTTTTCTGCCAGCAATGTGAACCTGACCACAACATAAAGTTAGTACCAAGGAGTGGGATTGCTGCTAGACACATGACTGTGTGGCTTTTGGCCTTTTGAAGCTGATTTTCAAGGGGAATGTAGGAGGATTTGAATCCTTGGCCCAAGAGATGCTTTGCAGTACTGTAAATACAGCTTGAGGGAATATTCTGGTCAGAGTTGAAAGACCTGAATGCAGTAAGAACTATGGACTCTGAGGTTTGGCTTATGTGGGTGAGATAGAGCTTTGCCTGGACTGGGCTGGAAGCAGTTTGTGTGAGAGGCTTGCTGTTATGTCCTGAGAACTTGTGCAGGGTTGCATTGCATAGAAATGGACTGGTGTGAGCAGAGGGATATGACACAGAAATGAAATCTTTGGGCTGAAACTTCTGCCCATTCAGTTTCAATTGTTTGAGAGATTATAACCATTGAGATTGGGTCAGCTAACCTGCATTGGGAAAATAGGAAGAATGTAGACTCTTTTGTTGTTGTTGTTGTTGTTTTGAGGTCAGGTCTCACTGTAGCCCAGGCTGACCTGGAATTCACTATGTAGTCTCAGGGTAGCCTTGAACTCATGGCGATCCTCCTACCTCTGCCTCCTGAGTGCTGGGATTAAAGGTGTGCGCCACCATGCCTGGCCAGAGTGTAGACTATTTTGAAGGGGCCTGAATGCTGAAGGAATGTCCTGTTCTTCAAAGTCTGCTTTATTCCTCCTGGACTAACAAATTGGCAGCCCACCTGGTATTATTGAGTATAAGAAATGCAAGAAAGAGAGGTCATTGAATTTGCAACATGGACTTGTATTTTGGAAATGGCCATGGGCAGTGTGAAGCAGGCTTATTGGATTACCTGCATGGAGACCCAATGGAGCCGTGACTGTGAGATGGTTGCCAAGGAAAGCTGCTGGCCCTGGATGAAGTTTTTCAGGAATGTGAGTAGCCTAGCTGGAGGGGCAGAATTAGAACTCTAGAGACTTGTTATTGGTTAGAATTATCAGACTTGGAGACTTGTCACTGACTAGAGTTGTTGGACTTGGAGCTACAGAGTTTGATGTTTGCCCTGGTGTTTTAAATCTTGTATTGTTGAATATTTCTTTTTCTTTTTTTTTTTTTTTTTTGGTTTTTCAAGGTAGGGTCTCACTCTGGCCCAGGCTGACCTGGAATTAACTATATAGGTGGCCTCGAACTCTCGGAGATCCTCCTACCTCTGCCTCCTGAGTGCTGGGATTAAAGGCATGCGCCAACACACCTGGCTGAATATTTCTTTGCTATGCCCAATGCCATCTTTTGCAGTGTGAATGTTTATTCTGTGCCATTATGATTTTTGGAGGGATTTTTTGGTATTATTACTCAGTTAAAAGACTTTAGACTATGGGGATGTTTGAACATCATTAGGATTGATAAAAACTATGGGGACTTTTAAAGTTGGATTGAATGCATTGCATTTTACATCATGTATGGTTATAAATTTATAGGAGCCAGAGGCAGAATGGGATGGTTTGATTCAGGTGTCCCCTATAAACTTAGATGTTCCAAATGCTAGGTTCCCAGCTGATGGAGATTTGGGAATTAATGCCTCCTGGTGGCAGTGTATTGTTGGGGGCGGGCTTATAGGTGTTACAGCCAGCTTCCTCTTGCCAGTGTTTGGCACACTCTCCTGTTACTGTTGTCCATCTGATGTTGGCCAGAAGGTGATGGCCACCCTCTGCTCATGCCATTGTTTCCCCCTGCCATCATGGAGCTTCCCTTGAGTCTGATAGCCAAAATAAACCCTTTTTTCAACAAGCTGCTCTTGGTCATGTGTTTTCTGCCATCAGTGTTAAGCTGACTGCAACACTGGGTCATCAAACTTTGTGAGCAAGCACCTTTAACTGCTGAGCCATCTTCCTTGTGCCAAATCTCTTGTTTGCTTGTTTTATCAAGTCAGAGTTTCACTAGCCCATGTTGACCTGGAACTTACTCTGTAGCCCCAGAATGGCCTCAAATGGTCTTGCTCTAGTCTAGGATGACCTGAAAATCACTATGTAGTCTCAGGCTAGCCTAGAACTCATGGCGATCCTCCTACCTCTGCCTCTTGAGTGCTGGGATTAGAGGTGTGCTCCACCATGGTTGGCCTTTTTTTGTTTTTATTTTTTATTTATTTATTTTTTTGGAGAGAGACAGACAGATAGAAATGGGCGTGCCAGCAGTCTCTCAGCTGCTGCTAACAAAATCCAGATGCCTGTGCTCCCCTTGTGGTCAAGTGCGGCATTGCACCCTAGCATCACTTTGCATCTGGCTAAACCTGGGACCTGGAGATTGGAACCGGCATTCTTAGGCTTAGGAGGCAGGCGCCTTAACCGCTAAGCCATCTCTCCAGCCCTTGATTTTTTTTTTTAAATATTGTGAGATTAATTGAGTGAATATGATTGGTAAAGTTGAGCAGTGGGAGCTCATGAGTGCAGAGCTTGCCACTTGTCCAGGGGACCACGATTGGGGATGTATTTGACCCCACAGCCATTAGGGATGAGCCACTTCTTGTCTACCATATCTTCAAATTCACCTGCATTGAACTTGGTGAAGCCCCACTTCTTTGAGATGTGGATCTTCTGGCGGCCAGGAAACTTGAACTTGGCTCTGCGCAGGGCCTCAATCACATGCTCTTTATTCAGCAGCTTGCTGCGGATGGACATGATACCCTGGCCAATATGAACCCTGGCCACTGTGCCCTGGGGCTTCCCAAAAGCACCCCGCATGCCTGTCTGGAGCCTGTCAGCCCCAGCACATGACAACATCTTGTTGATGCGGATGACGTGGAAAGGGTGGAGTCGCAGCCTAGTATGAAAGCCATCTTTGCCGCAACTTTTACCATGTACCTGTTGGCACAAATATGGGCAGCTTCCAGGGCTTCAGATGAGAGCTGCTCATATTCATCTGACACCACGTGGCCACAAAGTGGGAATTCATCTACTTTTGCCTTCTTCCGCCCCAGGTCAAAGATGCGGATCTTGGCATCAGGGACACCTGGGCAGAAGTGAGACTTTGGGTACGGCTTGTTCTTACAATACCGCGCTAAGATCTTCGGTGGCGAAGAAGCTGGAGAGCGCGCACACTCACCTCGTGGGAGGAAAAGAGCAATTTTTTTTTTTTGAGGTAGGGTCTCACTCTATCCCAGGCTTATCTGGAATTCACTATGTAGTCTCAGGGTGGCCTTGAACTCACCGCGATCCTCCTACCTCTGCCTCCTGAGTGCTGGGGTTAAAGACATGTGTCACCACACCCGGCTTGTTAACTTTGATTCATTTATTTGAGAGAGACAGGGAGAAAGTGGCTCGCATATGCCACTTTGTGTATCTGGCTTTATGTGGGTCCCAGAGGATTGAACCCAGGTCATCAGGCTTTGTAAGCAAGCTCCTTCAACAGCTGAGCCATCTCTCCAGCCCCTCAAATATCTTTTTATTCCTCCCATGAGACTATTAATTCCTGTTTGGCCCACTTTCCTGGGCCTTAGCTTAGACATTACCCTCAGGGAGAACACCATGTAAGTGTAGGGATCACCTCACATGCCCCCATCCTCTGGAGGATCAAGGCTCTGCACTGGCTACGGACCAACACCTACAAACTGTTGTTGTGTGTATCTTGCCCAGGATTTATTGTTGTTCACATGGCAGAGGGAATCTAAATAAAAATCAACGTCTCTATCACTCTATTGTGGCTGGAGTCAAGTAGTTCCCTTAGGGATTTAAGAGGTAGAGGCCAAGTTGAAAGGGTGTGTGGCAGGGACGCCTTGAGATAGCTGGACTCTGAGGTCATACCCAGCAAGCCAGAGCTGAGGAAATGGAAACAATGAATTTGCGGAAGCTGTAAGGAGGAGAAAAGCTTAGGAGATGGGGAGGGCTATAAGAGAAGGGAACAGACCCTGAGCAAACTCCTGCAGACCTCTCTCCATCAAGCCTTGTTAGCTGACTCCATACTGCCCTATACCCAGCACCATCCACCAGCTGCAGGACCTGTGCCCGGAGGAATACAGACGCTGTTCTGGGACTTCTGGGTCTGTCTCCCATACTGGCCTCATAACTCTCCAGACAGAGCCAGGGAGAGACTTTTTACATTTTTCTGTTATTTTTCTTTTTTATTTTATGAGAGAGAGAAAAGTAGAGAGAGAGGAAGAAAATGGGTAGGTCAGGGCCTCTAGCCACTGCAAATGAACTCCAGATATATGTGCCATCTTGTGCATCTGGCTTTATGTGGGTACTGGGGAATTAAACCTGGGTCCTTAGGCTTTGCAGGCCAAGTGCCTCTAACCATTGCACCATCTCTCCAGGGAACGCCCTTTCCCCACCTCCCCATCCCCAGTTCCCAAGGTAGGGTCTAGCTCTAGCCCCGGCTGACTTTGAAGTCACTCTGTAATCTCAGGCTGCCTCGAATTCATAATGATCTTCCTACCTCAGCCTCCCAATTGCTGGGTTTAAAGGCTGTGCCACCACGCTTGGAAAACTGTCATACTTTTTAAATTAAATTAATTAATTAATTTATTTGAGAGCGACAGAGAGAAAGAGAGAGAGAAAGAGTCAGATAGATAGAGAGAGAATGGGTACACCAAGGCCTCTGGCCACTGCAAAGGAACTCCAGGTGCATGCGCCACTTTGTGCATCTGACTTACATGGGCCCTGGGGAATCGAGCCTTGAACCAGGGTTCTTAGGCTTCCAGGCAAGCGCTTAACCGCTAAGCCATCTCTCCAGGCCCCTGTCATACTTTTGTATGAAGTGTTTTTCTTTTGAGTCAACTTCTCATGGTCAGTTTTTCTGGGGGAGGCTTTACCGTCACTGCTGTCTGCCACATTCTCAGTTGACACCAAGAAGCTACTACAGAGCAGAAGAGCAATGTAACTGCTGGAAGCCAGCTGCTCAGGACCTGCTCTGGGTCTCCGGAGAGCCCCGGGGATCTGCTGAGCATGTGGGTTGTGTCATTTGGCAGCATGGAAGAGCCTGGGATCAGCACAGCAGGCTAAGGCTGGCTCTGCCACAGCCAGCTGTGCCACCCAAGGCAATTACTCAGCCTGGGTTTGCTTACCTAGAATCCATGTAAAGCCACATGGGCAATGTGGCACATGAGTCTAGAGTTTGTTTGCAGTGGTTATAGGCCCTGCCGTGCCCATTCTCTTTCTCGCCTTGCAAATAAATAAATAGTACAGGCTGGCCTGTACTCACAGTGATCGTTTGAGCTTAACCTGGGCTAGAACAAGACCCTACCTGAAAACCCTTCCTCCCCGCAACATAAATAAGTACATAAAAGTAAAAATAAAAAATAAAAAATGAGCCTATGAAAGGACATTTTACACCCAAACCACAACAAACAGTAAAGCAAAAATGATAGCGTCTCTCAGATGTAGTCAGAGAAATTATCACTATTCTGCTGTCTTTTGGTTTCTTTATTGCCTGGCCTGAAGCGTGAGGCCATCTTTCAAGAAAATGTAAAATAAGTTTAGAGACATTGTCTTTTTTTTTAAGCTTTAATTGCACATAGCTGAAAATTCACATTTTTTTTTGCATTTTTCTGCAGAGGAGAGAGAAGAAAATTGATGGGGGAAGGCATTCCATCATGTTTAGAGGAATGAGCTGAATGCAGTGTGAGGGAGAGCAGCTCTGTGGACTATAATAAGGAGGGTCAATGGTCTGATAAGCAACCTCACACACTGAATTTTCAGGTGATGGTATCACACACACATTTTCCCAAATCTGATATCTGCCCTGGAGCCAAGCACAGTAGCACAGGCCTAGAAAATCCTAGCTACTTCGGAGGCTCAAGCAGAAGGTTTTCAAGTTCTGCTTGAGCTAAAGAATGAGCTCGAGGGCTGTGGGGGACTGGCTCAGTGCTTAAAGGCACTTGCTTGCAAAGCCTGACAGCCTGAGTTTGATTCTCCAGTACCCATGTAAAGCCAGATGCACAAAGTGGTACATGTGTTGGGAGTTCATATGCAGTGGCAAGAGGCCCTGGTGTGCCCATTCTCTTCCTCTGTCTATCTCTTTCTCTGTCTCTCCTGTCCCTGCTTACAAATAAATATTTTTTTTAAAAAAAGAAAAGAATGAAACCAGTTGTGGTGACACCCACCTTTGATCCCAGCCCTCAGTATCCCAACCCTGAGGGATCACTGTGAGTTCAAGGCCAGCTTGAGACTACAGAGAGAATTCCAGGCCAGCCTGGGCAAGAGCGAGCCCCTACCTCGAGAAAAACAAACCAAAAAAAGAAGGATGGAGAGATGGCTCAGTAGTTAAGGTGCTTGCCTGTGAACCCTAAGGACCCACGTTTGATTCCCCAGTACCCACGTAAGCCAGATGCACAAGGTGACACGTGTCTGGAGTTCATTTGCAGTGGCTGGAGGTCCTGGAGTGCCCACTCTCTCTCTCTCTCAAATAAATAAATAAATAAAAATAAATAAATAAATAAATAAATAAATAAATAAGAATAAAATTTTTTAAAAATGAGTACAAGGCCAGGCTGAGCAACTTGGTAAGACTCTGTACTAAAATAAAAAGGAAGAAGCCGGGCGTGGTGGCGCACGCCTTTAATCCCAGCACTCGGGAGGCAGAGGTAGGAGGATCACTGTGAATTTGAGGCCACCCTGAGACTACATAGTGAATTCCAGGTCAGCCTGGGCCAGAGTGAGACTCTACCTCAAAAAACCAAAAACTAAAATAAATAAAATAAAAAGGAAGAGAAAAGGGCTGGGGCATGTAGCTCAGTGGCCCAGTACTTACTAAGCTTCTTCAAGTGAGGCAGGGGAGAAAGACGGGGAAAACGATGGAGACAGAAGGAGCAAGAGCCCCTCACCCAGGAGTCTGCTTGATGCCTCTTAGCGGCAGAGAAACAAGAATACAGAACAACGAACAACTGAACTGCTTAAGGACTTTTATCCCTTCCCAGCTGTAACTGCAATTTTCTAGGAATCTTATCAGAAACTCCATTTACGGGGAAAGGGCAGGTCCCAAACCCCTGTGTAACCCTAATGGCTTTGGATTTTACCTTATCAGAGTATGATTCCACCAAAGCACATTCAGAGCCACCCTGTAATCTCATTTATCAAAAAGAAAAGGCAAGGGGGAAAAAAAACAAAACCAGATTTCTTAGCAAACTTTTGGGATGTAACTTGAAAGTTATCAAGATGGAATGCTTGGCTAATGCTAAGATACTTAATTGTGACTCTCTGTCTTAGAGGAGCCCACACCCATGCCCTTGGGTGTGATTTCTTTTTATTTTATTATTAATTTTTATTTGGCGCCCACTTGGGCACAGAAAGCAATTTTTTAAAATACTTTAAAAATTTTATTCAAAACACAAAGCCAGGCGTGGTGGCACACTCGGGAGGCAGAGGTAGGAACCGGAGTTCAAGGTCACCCTGAGAATACAGAGTGAATTCCAGGTCAGCCTGGGCTAGAGTGAGACCCTACCTCGAAAACCACCCCCCCCGAAATTATTTGAAACGCATGCACCAGGGTCTCTGGCCACTGCGAACCAACTCCAGACACATGTGCCCTTTGTGTCTGGCCTTATGAGGGTGCTAGGGAATTGAATCCAGACTGTCAGGCTTTGTAAGCAAACATTTTTAACCACTGAACTACTTCTCCAGCCCCACTGGGTGTGATTTTATTCTCTCTATGAATACCCCTTCTTTGTTCTAACCCTCATGCTTCAGCCTGTATTAAAATATCTTTAACAAAATCTCCAGCTCTGCTTGGTATCTGCTCTTCCTGTAATCCTTTCCTGTGTCAGAGCCAAGCATCCTGGGTTTAGCCTGAGTCCAGGTCACTACATGTCCAAGGGAACTCTTCAGGCTGTTGAGTGTGACAGAGTTGGAGCTGTGTCTCAGTCCCCTCACAGCTGATACAAGGACCTGGGTTTGTTTGAACATTGCCACAGCCAAAAAGAAGAAAAAAAATTGTCCCTGAACTTCCCAGTGGGTGGGATAGAAGAGTAGAGCCTCTGATGGACCTTGTGGCCAGGAAGCTGACCAGCTCCTCATTTCTTTTTCTTCTTCTTCTTCTTTTCTTTTTCTTAACATTTTCCTCTATTTTGCCTTCACAGTGTATTTTTTTTTTTTTCAAGGTAGGGTCTCTCTGTAGCTCAGGCTGACCTGGAATTCACTCTGTAGTCCCAGGCTGGCCTTGAACTCATGGTGATCCTTCTACCTCTGCCTCCCGAGTGCTGGGATTAAGGGTGTGGGCCACCACACCTGGCTGAAATGTTTTTTTTTAATTACTTTTTTTTTTGTGAAGATTTTATTTATTTATTTAAGATAGAGAAAGGGAGAGAAAGAAGGAGAGAGAATGGGCACACCAGGACCTCTAGCCACTGTAAACAAACTCCAGACACATGGGCCACCATGTGTATCTAGCTTATGTGGTACCTGGAGAATCAGACCAGGGTCCTTAGGCTTTGCAGCCATGCGCCTTAACCTCTAAGCCATCTCTCCAGCCCAACCAGCTCCGCATTTGTGAGTGCTAGCTCTCAGTCAAGCAATCTGCTACCCTTGTGAGATGGGAAAGGAGGGGTCCTCCCTTGCTGTGATTGAACAGGCAACTCCACAGGAAAAGCTCAGGTGCAAACCGCATGGCTCTATGCAAGCACTTTTTTTTTTTTTTTTTTTTTTTTTTTTTTGGTTTTCCCAGAGACCCTCCTACCTCTGCCTCCCTAGTGCTGGGATTAAAGACGTGCACCACCACACCCAGCACAAGCACCCGTTTGACACCTGAGTGACAGTGTCTTCACTGCTGCTGAGATGATCTGGATTAAAAGTAAAAGGCCTGCTGGGTGTGGTGGTGCACGCCTTTAATCCCAGCACTCGGGAGGCAGAGGTAGGAGGATTGCCGTGAGTTCGAGGCCACCCTGAGACTACATAGCTAATTCTAGGTCAGCCTGGACCAGAGTGAGATCCTACCTTGAAAAACCAAAAAAAAAAAAAAAAAAAAAAGTAAAAGGCCTGCTGCGGCTCTGCACTCCTCCATGCTTTTGTTTGTTTTAATATTTTTTCATACTTATTTATTTAAGAGAGAAAAAGAGAGGGAGAGAGAGAGAGAGAGAGAGAATGGGAACATCAGGGCCTCCAGACACTGCAAATGAACTCCAGATGCATGCACCCTCTTGTGCATCTGGCTTACATGGGTCCTGGAGAATTGAACCTGGGTCCTTTGGCTTTGCAGGCAAGTGGCTTAACTGCTAAGCCATCCCTCCAGCCCCTCCATGCTTTTTAAAGTTTTTTTTTTTTTGGCTTTTTTTTGGTTAACAACTTCCATACTTACAATTTCCTCCTCCCCCCACTTTCCCCTTAAGTTTTATTTTATTTTATTTTTCTTTTCTTTTTTTGAAATAGGGTTTCACTCTAGCCCAGGATGAACTGGAATTCACTCTGTATTCTCATGGTGGTTTTGAACTCTTTGCAATCCTCCTACCTCTCCTCCCCAGTACTAGGATTAAAGGCATGCACCACTACACCCAGCTTTAATTAATTAATTAATTAATTAATTAATTAATTCGAGAGAGAGAGAGAGAGAAAATGGGCACACCAGGACCTCCAGCAGCTGCAAAAGAACTCTAGGTGCACATGAGCCCCCTTGTGGATCTGGCTTATGTGGGTCCTGGGGAATCAAACTGGGTCCTTAGGCTTTGCAGGCAAGTGCCTTAACCACTAAGCCATCTTTCCAGCTCTCCTCCATGCTTTTGAATACTGGTGGCAATTGCCCTGACCACCAAGGAAAATGGAGCGCTTGGTAGAAACTTTTGGATTTTGGCAGGTTCACTGGCTATTCTGATTGGTCCCCATGACTTCATGTTATTTGCATGCATCAATTGGGGCATGCTTGTGTTTATATGAACTCCCTTATACACCAGACTCCTCAGTGTACAGATGCATACAGATGCACCAGATCCCTAAGAGAGAAGGGCTGCTTTGGAGTGGTGCCAAACTGGAGGGCCCAGGGCTACTTGGGCTTGAGCTACTGAATTCAAGATCCTTTTGAAGCTGCTGGTGCTCTGGGCATAGAACTAATTTCTGGGGCTGGAGAGATTGCTCAGAGGTTATGAACACCTGTTTGCAAGGCCTGAGGGTCTGGGTTTGATTTCCCAGTACCCATGTAAAGCCAGATGCTCAAAGTGAACTAGTTCCAGCATCTGCAGGACCAGAGTTGCTCTCAGCTGGGACCTGCTTCTACCCAGCATCTGTACTTTCAATGCCTGTACTATCTCTGGTCTCCAAGAGAGAGACCCATGGAGCTGCGGTTTGGACTGTTACCCCGGCAGCCTTGACTCCTGACCCTATGGGGCTTGCTACTGTTTGGCTGTCCTGGTTTCTGCTCCAGTGCTTCTTGACTGGTATCCCCAAGTCTATCAAGGATTCAGCACTGTTATACTTTAGGACCCAGGTTCAATTCCTCAGTACCCACATAAGCCAGTTGCAGATGGTGACACATGCTTCTGGAGTTTGTTTACAGTGGCTAGAGACCCTTTTTTCCTTCTTTTTTCGAGGTAGGGTCTCACTCTAGCCCAGGCTACCCCAGTTCGATTCTCCAGGTCCCACGTAAGGCAGATGCACAAGGGGGCGCACTCGTCTGGAGTTCATTTGCAATAGCTAGAGGCCCTGGTGTGCCCACTCTCACACACACACACACACACACTCTCTCTCTCTGTCTCTAATAAATAAATAAAAATAAAGGTAAAAAGTAAAAAAAAAAAAAAGTTAGAGCTGTAGTGACTGCTCCTTTTTAGTTGGCAAGCCTACTGCTACCAGGAATCCAGTGTTTTAAAAAAATATTTTTTTTTTCAGCCGGGCATTTTTTTCGGGAAACAGGAGGTCTTGCTCAGTGAATTCCAGGTCAACCTGACCAGAGTGAGACCCTACCTTCAAAACCAAAAAAAAAAAAAAAAAAAAAATTTTTTTTTTTTTCAAACAGGGTCTTGTCTCAGCCCAGGTGACTTTGAACATAGTCTCAGGGTGGCTTTGAACTCACAGCGATCCTCCTACCTCTGCCTCCCAAGTGCTGGGATTAAAGGCGTGCGCCACCACACCTGACTTAAAAAATATTTTATTTATTTGCAAGATAGAGACAGAGAGAGAAAGAGAGAGAGAGAAAGTGTGTGTGTGTGTGTGTGTGTGTGTGTGCACGTGTATTTGCCAGGTCTTCTTGCCCCTGCAAACGGACTCCAGATACATGTGCCACTTTGTGCATCTGGCTTTATGTGGGTGTGCTTTGGGAAAGGAACCCAGGCTGACAGGCTTTTTCAGCAAGTGCCTTTAACCACTAAGCCAGTTCCCCAGGCCCAGGCATCCAGTTTTTGTTCAAATTGCCCTTATACTCGCATGTAAATAAACCCTTGTCCATTCAGCCTTTGGTGTCTCCATTCCATCCTTTGAGTAGGTAGCCCAGGACCGAAAAGAAGAGACCGTTTCTCTCCTTTGGGCCTTGAGCTCCCGAGGCTGTGGTTTTCCTCTGGGTGGTGACTCAGTGCCCACAGCCTGCCCTGTATGTCATTTTCTCCCCTGGCCTTGCTGACGATCCTGAGTAAGAGCTGGCTGTGGTTCTGCTGAAGAAACCACAAACGGCCAAGCCCACCTTACCTCCTCTCCAATCCCCACCCTCTCCCTCAGCGTCCTTACCCCAACCTTGGGGGAATCAACTGAAAGAGAGAACTGGGGGCCAGCGGGGTGGGGAAGGCTTTGCACATGCGTGGACTCAGCCCTCAAAATATGAGAGTGCTGCCGGGTGTAGATCGCTTGCCTACTAGCTGTGTTTGCATAGGCCTTGAAAATAATCCCCGGAATGACCACCCAAACAACAAAACAGAGGGGGAGAATGAGGCAAAGTGTTTTAGGGGCTTGCTTCAGGCTAACCTAGTCATTCACTCACTCACATACATTCCTCCAAAGCATACTGAAACCAGGACAGCGGACACAGTGACCATGCCCAGGTGGTCCTGCAGGGAGGACCCTCACCCTAGCTGCAAGAGTCCCATATGCTCCCAGCCGTCCGTGATTGGCTCACACAGTGGGGGGATTTTCTTTGGTAACTTTCTCTAGGTAATCTACATCTAAGACCTAATCCAGTTGAGGCACAAAGGCCCAGCTGCTTCAGCCCCAAGTGGCAGACTGTGACTGGTTCTTTCTGGTTCATAGATCTCAGCTGGGTCTGGATTGGGTCGGCCTTGCAATTCACCAGTTCCCTCTGTCCAGTTCTGCCTCTCTCCCTCTCCAGGGTCTGAGAGCAACAACCTCTCCCACCCTGGCCAAATACTCATTGTGCCTGCTACCACCAAGTCAGCTGGCTTCCCAGAGAACTTGCCCTGCCATGCTTGGCAGAGAGGCACAGAATGTACCAAGGTTGAGGAGAGAATGGGCCCAAAATGACACGGCCACAAGAGGCCTCCAAAGTAGGCTCTGCAGAGTTACAGCAGTCAGGATGGGAATGGCACTAAGGCACATGTACCTCTTATTTATTATATTATATTATTATATTAATTATATTATTATTATATTTTTCTTTATTTAGTTGTGAGAGAGAACAAAATTGGCAGGGAGAGAGAGAGAGAATATGCCTGCCAGGGCCTCCAGCCATTGCAAATGAACTCCAGATATGTGCACCCTCTTCTGCATCTGGCTTACGAGGGTCCTGGGAAATCAAATCTGGGTCCTTTGGCTTTACAGGCAGCACCTTAACCACTAAACCATTTCTCCAGCCCTTATTTTATTATATATATTATTTATTTGACAGAGACTAAGAGGGAGAAAGAGAGAGAGGAGGGAGAGAGAGAGACAGAAAGAGGGAGAGAATGGGCTCACCAGGGCCTCCAGCCACTGCAAATGAACTCCAGATGCATGCGCCACCTTGTGCATCTAGCTAATGTGGGTCCTTGGGGAATTGAACCGGGGTCTTTTGGCTTTGCTGGCAAACGCCTTAACCATTAAGCAATCCCTCCAGCCCCTATTTTATTTTTGAGGTAGAGTCTTTCTCTAGCCCAGGCTGACCTGGAACTCACTCTGCAGTCTCAGACTGGCCTCGAACTCACAGTGATCCTCCTCCCTCTGCCTCCTGAGAGCTGGGATTAAAGGCATGCGCCACCATGCCCAGCACCACATACACTTCTTTGCCCCTGAACACTGCTGTCCATCGCCTTTGGCTTGGAAGAAGGGCAGCTCTCCACCCATGTGTCATGATCACCTCAGACCCACTTGGCTCCTATAAACAACCACCCAAAGCCACACCCTCCCCAGCTCCTTTCTCCAGATGCACCCTCCCATTGACAGGCTTGATGCCTCCACATCCTGGGTTCTGTGGCCAGAGGCAGCTGTGGCATCCAGGCTGCCCCGGGACCTGCTGTGTATCTGGAGGGCTCAGAAAGGAGAGGAACCCCAGGACTGAAGATGACACAGCTGGATTCTGAGCCCATCTAGGAAACAGAGCAACCCATCTCTTGTCTCTGTGGGGCTGGGCAGTACCCCCATTTTAGCTCTCAGATTGTTTGCTAGAACTCGTAACCCTGTAGCAGATGTGAGCTGGATACTCGGTAATTCCAAAGGAGGCCCGCACTCTGTCTCCCTGCCTGCCCCTAAAATCCAGTAGGCAAAGCTGTTCTTCAGCGCCGGGATTCCACACATTGGGCCTTCATTCTGCTCCAGAGACACTGTGGAATCTCTGGAAACTTCCTCTGCCAGGGCTGAAGTTCTTCATCTGTTCAGCGAGGGACAGCGGGAGGAAGGCTGGTCTTTTGAGTTTCCTGCCTGCCTTGATTATTTATGGCTCTGTAATGTGCTGACATGGTCGGTCTTAGGCCTGCCCCGTGCTGCCCTTTTCTGCTCTTGACTTCTCTCTTCCATGTCGCTCTGCCCTACTTATCCTCCCTACCTCTCCTCTGACCTTCTACTTCTCCTGGGCGGATGAGAGATGAGAGGTTCAAAGTGGGCCCTGCCTCCTGACTAACACGAGACCTGTCTGCAGTGGATGGCTGCTAAGAGCCAATCCAGCAGTGCCTGGGAATCACACTGGAAAAATGCCAATCTGGTGAAGGGTGGGGTGAAGGATCTAGTTTGGAGAACAGTTCCATGTAGTGCTTGGATGTTTGGATTGGAGAAGTTACAACAAAGAAGCCAGAACCAGGGCCATCCATCCACAGTGACAGCTGCATTTTGAGCACAGTGACTCATCACAGACGGCCTCTCCTCAAAGTGTCTATTACCATGGACTATAAAAACTCCCTGCCCAACGAAGGAAAGGCAGTGGGGATGGCCAGATATTGACTGGGCACAGGTTGAGGCTTTGAGTCAGGTCCAGGATGGAGGGAAACCATGTCAGAGAGTTTAGCCAGGCCACAGTTAGGCCAACTCTGACCCCGAGAAAGGATCTGCAAGTATTAGGAGGGACAGCACCCAGCCAACCACATTCTCTGGCCCAGATCTGTGTCGATAGCATATATTATGAAGACAGTTGGTGGGCTGGAGAGATAGGTTAGCTGTTAAGGCACTTGCCTGCCAAGCTGAAGGACCCAGGTTCAATTCCCTAGTACCCATGTAAAGCTAGATGCACAAGGTGGTGCATGAGTCTGGAGTTTGTTTATGGTGGCTAGAGGCCCTAGTGTGCCCATTCTCTCTCTGTGTCTGCCTCTGTCTTAAATAAATAAGATATATTTATACATCTTTTTTTTAAAAAGAGAGTTGGTGGCAAGGGATGAAGGCTCAGCCTATGATCAACTGAGTTTAGCGCTTCATCTAGGACCTGAATCAGGCCTCAGTGTAGTTCACATTAAGGGGCACCCTCCAAGTGAGGGTTATGTATTACTTTTGTGTGTGTGTGTGTTTCCTCACTATGACAAATACCTAAGAGAAACAATTTGAAGGGGAAAAAGATTTATTTTGGTTCATTGCTTCAGAGGTCTCAGGCCCATAGTCAGCTGGATCCAGCACTTAGGCCTGTGGTGAGGCAAGATATCATGGAGGGGGGCGGAGCTGGGGAGATGGCTTAGCAGTTCAGATGCTTGCCTGAAAGTCTAAGGACCCAAGTTTGATTCCCCAGTACCGATGTAAAGCCAGATGCATAAGGTGGTACATGCATCTGTAGTTCATTTGCAGTGGCTGGAGGCCCTGCTGCACCCTTCTCTCTCCCTCACTCCATCTCTGCCTCTTTCTCTCACTCACTCTCTCTTAAATAAAATGAAACATACCTCTTTAATTTAAAAACAAAATGGACTGGAGAGATGGCTTAGTGGTTAAGGCACTTGCTTACAAAGCCAAAGGACCCAGGTTTGATTCCCCAGGACCCACATAAGCCGGATGCACAGGGTTACGCATGCATCTGGAGTTCATTTGCAGTGGCTGGAGGCCCTGGTGTGCCCATTCTCTGCCTCTTTCTCCCCACCTCAAATAAATCAATACTTTTTTTTTTTTTGGAAAATCACTCAGGAAGGACATGCCGGAAGCCAGCTGCTCACCTCATGGGAGCCAGGAAGCAACAAGAGTCACAGGACAGAGCTGGGGTCAAAGACACCTCCCCAGGGACCTGCTTCCTCCAAGCAAGCCTATCTTGCACAGCTCTCTACTTCTGCATGGTCTAGTCAAACGTGATAGCCATCAGTGGATTAAACCATTGAGCCCTTGTGATCTAATCATCTCTGGGAATTTCCTCACAGATAAGGTGAGGTGGGTTTCCTTAATCTAGGTGTCTCTCAGTCCATTCAGGTGACAATCAACTACCGCAAGGGCTGGGGAGATGGCTCGGTGGTTAAGGCACTTGCCTACAAAGCCTAAGGACCCAGGTTCAATTCCCTAGTACCCATGCACAAGGTGGCTCATGCATCTGGAGATTTACGTGACTAGAGGACCTGTGCGCCCATTCTCTCTGTCAGTCTCTTCTCTCTGTGTGTGTTGTTTGCGAATAAGTAAATGGTGGCGCACGCCTTTAATATCAGCACTCGGGAGGCTGAGGTAGGAGTCTACATAGTGAATGGGCTAGAGTGAGACCCTACCTTGAAAAAACAAACAAAAACAAAACAAAAAAAAGATAGGGTCTCACTCACTCTGTAGCCCAGACTGGCCTCAAACTTACAGCAATCCTCCTGCCTCAACCTCCAGAGGTCTGGGTTTATAAACATGAGCCGAAATACCCAGCTGCCTTTCTTTTTTTGTGCTGGGATTAAAGGTGTGTGCCACCATGACTGGCCTGGTTGGCTGCCTCTTTTTTTTTCACTCTTTCTTCTTTCTTTTTCCTTCCTTCCTTCCTTCCTTCTTTCTTTCTTTCTCTCTCTCTCTCCTTCCTCCCTCCCTCCCTTCCTTCCTTCCTCCCTTCCTTCTTTCTTCCAGCCCAGGCTGACCTGGAATTCACTCTGTAGTCTCAGGGTGGCCTCGAACTCACAGCAATCCTCCTACCTCTGCCTCCCTGGTGCTGGGATTAAAGGTGTGCGCCACTGCGCCTGGCTCCCTGTCTTTTTGGAACTTCTTTTCCCCCTCAGAGTTAGTCAGTGTTTGCATTTGCTTACTGTGTTTGATCTGAGGTTGAATCTCTCCATCTGCTGCAAAAGCCTGCTAAGATCATTCTTGATACACATTTTCTCTATCAGTTCCAATTCCTTTCAAGTTGCTTTTCCTCTGAGATACCCTTCCTGGAGCTGTTGACTTTCCCTTCTGGCAACATCCAGACAGTTTTTAATCTCCCCTTTCCTTGATAGATGCCTGGTTTCTGGGTTCCAGTTCTTTTGTGGTTTATGTACTTCGGCGGGTGGAGTGTGTTTTCTAGTAACTTCCTTTGGCAGTATGCATGGGAGATCATTTTTGTAAACTTTTTTTTTTCTTGGTTTTTCCAGGTTCAATCTCGCTTTAGTCCAGGGTGACCTGGAATTCACTCTGTAGTCTCAGGGTGGCCTCAACCATGTGCCACCACGTCCAGCTTTTAAAAAACATTTTTATTTATTTATTTGCAAGCAGAGAAAAATAGAGAGAAGAGAGACAGAGAGAGAATGGGTGTGCAAGGACCTCCAGCTGCTGCAAAAAAATTTTTATTTATTTATTTGCATCTGGCTTTAGAGAGGATACAGAGGGAATCAGACCTGGGTTGTTAGGTTTTGCAGGCAAGCACCTTAACCACTGAGCCACCACCTTTTCCCATTCTTAAGTCTCCTCTCCTCATCTTTCTCAGTTTTGAGAGTGTAGGTGTGTGTATGTGTGCATATATATGCATGTGTCTTTAAAAAGGTGGACAGTGTTCCTGAGAAACAACATCTGAAGTTGCCATTTAGCATCCACCTACATGCACACACACATCCATGAACACCTGCACACACATGTGAACCTACACACACAAAACTATGCCCATACACATACACAAAAAATAAAAATAGAAGCTGGGCATGGTGTCACACACCTTTAATCCCGGAGACTCAGGAGACAGAGGTAGGAGGATCACTGTGACTTCAAGGCCACCCTGAGATTACAGAGTGAATTCCAGGTCAGCCTGAACTAGAGTGAAACCCTATCTTGAAAAACCAAAAAAAAAAAAAAAAAAATAGAGCCGGTGTGTGGTGCACACCTTTAATCCCAGCACTTGGGAGGCAGAGGTAGGAGGATCAATGTGAGTTAAAGGCCACCCTGAGACTACATAGTAAATTCTAGGTCAGCCTGAGCTAAAGTGGGATCCTACCTCAAAAAACCAAAATTAATTAATTAATTAATTGATTGATTAAAATAGAGCTGGAAATGGCTCAGTGGTTAAGGAGCTTGCCTACAAAGCCTAATAACCCAGGTTTGATTCCCCAGTACCCACGTAAAGCCTGATGCACAGTTTGGCTTAGGCATCTAGAGTTCCTTTGCAGAGGCTGGAGGCATGGTTATGCCCATTCTCTCTCTTCCTCCCTCCCTCCCTACTTGAAAATAAATTAATTAAATTAAATATATCTTTAAAAACAATAGGGGGCTGAAGAGTTGGCTTAGTGGTGAAGGCCCTTGCCTGAGAAGCCCAAGGACCCAGGTTTGATTCCCAGTACCCACGTAAAGCCAGATGCACAAAGTGGCACATGCATCTGGAGTTCATTTGTGGTGGCAAGAGGCCCTGGATTGCCCATTCTCTCTCTTTCTCTTTCTCTCATAAACAAATAAAAAAATATTTTAAAAGTTAAAATCCTAATTACCACTATTTATTTATTTGTTTGTTTGGAGACAGGGTGTCATGTAGCCTAGGCTGGCCTTGAACTCGTGTTGATGTCAGTTATCTTCCTTGATCACTCTCCACTTACCAGAGCAGCGTCTCTTGCTGGAACTCAGAACTCGCTGATTCTGCTAGTCTAGTGAGCTACCTTGCCCTGGGACTCCCCTGTCTCCACCCTCTGAACATTGGAATTCCAGGCAGGCCACGACGCCCACCGCGTATTAACATGGATGCTGAGCGTCCAAATTCCAGTCCTTGCGCATACTTGATAAGCAACTTATCTGTTGAGCCCATCTCCAGTCCTTGCCCAGGCTGACCTGGAATTAACTATGTAGTCTCAGGGTGGCCTTGAACTCTCGGCGATCCTACCTCTCTCCCGAGTGCTGGGATGAGCCCCATCTCCCTAACTTTTAACTTTTCTCCCTCTCTCTCTTTCTTTTTTTTTTCCCTCCCTCCCTCCCTCTCAGTATCCAGCCAAGGATGATCTTGAACTCCTGATTCTCCTGCTTCTACTTCCCAAGTGCTGGGATTACAGGCACGTGGCATCATATCCAGCTACAGTTGTTGTATTAATTTACCTAGACTTAAGCTTCAGATAGTGTCTCTCCCTTGTGGCATACATCACATCAACTCGTGGTGCTAATCAGGTGTTGGGGTCTTTTTTTTGGGAGGGGGTTGGTTTTTAAAATGTTTTATTTTATTTATATTTGTTTTTTCAAGGTAGGGTCTTGTTCTAGCCCAGGCTGACCTACAATTCACTATGTAATCTCACGCTGGCCCCGAACTCACAATGATCCTCCTACCTTTGCCTCCTGAGTGCTGGAATTAATGATGTGTGCCACCACACCCAGCCAGTTTACTTTTTAAAAAAGTTTATTTTTTTATTTATTTGAGAGAGAAAGAGAGAATGGGCACACAGGGTCTCTAGCCATTCCAGATGCATGCACTACCTTGTACATCTGGGTTATGTGGGTTTTGGGGAATGGAACCTGGGTCCTTAGGCTTTGCAGGCAAGTGCCTTAACAGCTAAGCCATCTCTTCAGTCCAAGTTTCTTTTTCTTTTTCTTTTCTTTCTTTTTACTTTTTAAACCCTAGCTTCACCTGGGCATTGATGGCACATGACTTTAATACCAGTACTCAGGAGGCAGAGGTAGGAGGATTGCCATGAATTCAAGGCCACCCTGAGACTACATAGTGAATTCCATCCAGGTCAGCCTGGGCTGAGTGAGACACTACTTCAAAAAACCATAAATATGGCCTGGAGAGATGGCTTAGTGGTTAAGCACTTGCCTGTAAAGCCTAAGGACCCCAGTTCCAGGCTTGATTCCCCAGGACCCAAATAAGCCAGATGCACAAGGTAGTACATGCATCTGGAGTTCACTGCAGTGGCTGGAGGCCCTGGTGCACCCATTCTCTCTCTCTCTCTATCTGTCACTCTCAAATAAATAAATAAACCCCTAGTTTCCTGGAGATAGTCCCTGAGTCTCATAGTTCAGTGGTCAGCCAGTCCATTGAACTTATAAAGATGTCTACTCTCAGTAAACTGATCTGTATGAGAGTTGTGCAACATGTCCAAAGTTCATCCAGTTCTCAAAATTGCCTTGGCTGAGTCACTTTCCACCAGGGCTTCTGTTTATCTCCAATTTGTATGCGGGCTTTGCCAGCCAGCCATGCGTGCACCAAGAGCTGACTAGCCCTTCTATGGCTCAAATTTCCGGGCTATCCTCATTGACTTCCTGCCTGGCCTGCAGTGCTCCTCAAATAGCCTAGCAACCCTGCAGGTGGTTCCCATTCATTTCTTACTTTTACTCATGATGTTGCTGGCGAAGTTTTTATTTTATTTATTGATTTTTAATATTTTAAATGTATTTGCAAGCACAGAGAGAAGAGAGACAGAAAGAATGGGTGTGACAGGGCCTCCAGCTTCTGCAAATGAACTCTAGATGCATGCACCGCTGTACATCTGGCTTTAAGTGGGTACTGGGGAATTGAATCCAGGGTTTATAGGCAAGTGCCTTAACTACTGAGCCATCTCTCCACCCCAAGTTTTTGTTTATTTTTTAAAATTATTTTTATATTTATTTATTTATTTGAGACAGAGAGAGAGAGAGAGAGAGAGAGAGAAAGGGAGGGAGAATGGGTGTGCCAGGGCCTCTAGCCACTGCAAATGAACTCCAGATGCATGTGCCACCTTGTACATCTGGCTTACGTGGGACCTGGAGAATCTAACCTGGGTCCTTAGGCTTCACAGGCAAGAGCCTTAACTGCTAAGCCATCTCTCCAGCCCTTTATTTATTTTTTATTTATTTATTTTTTTGGTTTTTCGAGGTAGGGTCTCACTCTGGTCCAGGCTGGCCTCAAACTCTCAGCAATCCTCCTACCTCTGCCTCCCGAGTGCTGGGATTAAAGGCGTGAGCCACCACACCTGGCCCAAGTTTTTATTTTTTTTAAAATATTTATTTTGGGCCTGGAGAGATGGCTTGGTGGTTAAGTGCTTGCCTGTGAAGCCTAAGGACCTTGGTTCGAGGCTCGATTCCCCAGGACCCACGTAAGCCAGATGCGCAAAGTGGCACATGCATCTGGAGTTCGTTTGCAGTGGCTGGGGGCCCTGGCATGCCCATTCTCTCTCTCTCTATCTATCCTCTCTCTCTCCCTCTCAAATAAATAAATAAAAATAAAATTAAAAAAATATATTTATTTTAGCCGGGCCTGGTGGCGCACGAGTGCTAGGATTAACTAGCACTCGGGAGGCAGAGGTAGGAGGATCATGAGTTCAAGGCCACCCTGAGACTACAGAGTGAATTCCAGGTCAGCCTGAGCTAGAGTGAGACCTACCTCAAAAAAAACAAAAAAAAAAAAAAATTATTTTAGGGGGCTGGAGAGATCACTCTCTAAGGCACTCTAAGGCGCTTGCCTGCAAAGCCTAAGGACCCATGTTTGACTCTTCAGATACCATGTCAGCCAGACGCACAAAGGTGAGGCAAGCGCAAGTTCGCACGTGCCCACTAGGCAAAAGCGTCTGGAGTTCGATTGCAGTGGCTGAGGCCTTGGCATGCTAATTCTCTCTCTGTCTCTCTCTTGTGCTTTCTCTAAAATATATATATTAGGGCTGGAGAGATAGCTTAGCCGTTAAGGCACTTGCCTTACAATGCCAAAGGACCCAGGTTTGATTCCACCGGATCCACATAAGCCAGATGCACAAATTTACAGATGTGTCTAGAGTTTGTTTGCAGAGGCTGGAGGCCCGGTGAGCCCTCTCTCTCTCTCTCTCTCTCTCTCTGTGCCTCTTTCTCTAATAAATAAATTAATTAAAATAAAATTTTAAAAATATTTATTTTAGAGCTGAGCATGGTGGCACATGCCTTTAATCTCAGCCCTTGGGAGGCAGAGGTAGGAGGATCACCATGAGTTCAAGGTCACCCTGAGACTACACAGTGAATTCCAGGTCAGCCTGGGCTAGAGTGAAACCTTACCACAAAAAACAAACAAAAAAAGTATTTTAGAGACAGAGAGAGAGAGAGAGAAAGGAGAGAAAGAGAGAAAGAGAATGGATGCACCAGGGCTTCTTGTTGCTGCAAATGAACTTCAGATGCATGTGCCACTTTGTGCATCTGGCTTTTACATGGGTACTGGGGAATTTTGGGGTTTTAATTTTGTTTTTGAGGTAGGGTTTCCCTCTAGCCCAAGCTGATCTCCAGGTCTAGGTCATTATGTAGTCTCAGGCTGGCCTTGACCTCACAGAGATCCTCCTACCTCTACCTCCTGAGTGCTGGGATTAAAGGCATGCGCCATCATGTCCAGCCTTTTTTTTTTTTTTTTTTTTTTTTTTTTTTTTAAGTTTTTAACTTCTACCTCCTTGTGCTTTTCATTGCCAGCCTCATTCTGGCCAAACTAGGAGAAGAAAGGGGCAGTATAGGAAAAAGCCTGCAAAGCTCCTCTATCTTTGATATCCGATTCAAAGCTCTAGCAGTTTTTCAGGAATAAATGCTTCTCAATTCTTATGTTTGTCTTTGGTAAGTTAAAAAAAAATAATAATCAGAATTTAAAAGAATTTATTTATTAGAGAGAGAAAGAGGCAGGTAGAGAGAGAATGGGTGCACCAGAGCCTCTAACCACTGCAAACAAACTCCAGATGCATGCGCCACCATGTGCCTCTGGCTTACATGAGTTCTGGAGACTCGAACCTGGGTCCTTAGGCTTTGCAGGCAAATCCCTTAACTGCTAAGCCATCTCTCTAGCCCTAATCATTTATTTATTTATTTATTTATTTATTTATTTATTTATTTATTTATTTATTTTATTTGAGAGAGATAGAATGGTCTCACCAGGGCCTTCAGCCACTATAAACATACTCCAAATGCATGTGCCATCTTGTGCATCTGGCTTACATGGGTCCTGGAGAATCGAACCTGGGTCCTTTGGCTTTGCAGGCAAGTGCCTTAGTCACTAACCCATCTCTCCAGCCCTGTCTTTGGTAATTTTGAGAATCCTGCAAATGTGATTTCTTCTCATTTTGTTTCAAGGCCATGAGTAAAGATGGCTTCTCTCTAGAAGAAGCCTGACGGGAGGAAATAGGTTGAGGTGTGACAGTCAGGTGAGGCGCAGAGCAGGCAGCCCAAGCAGACAGGAAGTAACAGTTCTACGAGAGCCACCAGGAAGCCTGCAGTTATCAGGATGTTCAACCAGCCCGAGCCGTTGGGGACCAAATGAAGGTTTCCCTCAGGGAGTTCTATCTGATGGGTTTACAGCCAACGGGACAAATTTTGTGGGATCAGCCGTAACAGAAGCAGTTACTGTATCATATCTTAATAGTCCATAGATGTGCGGACGGTGTCACTATCAGCAGGGTGAGTCACATAGGTTGAATCTGGATATCCTATAGGGAGTGGTCCCAGAAGCAGCTGGATATGGTAGGTATCTGAATGGACCTCGTTGAGGAACTGGAAACAGACAGAGAACAAGAAACCATGGCAAGGGTGACTAAGCTCTGTTTCCAGTATGAGAAAGTTCACCTTATTAGACATGAATGTGGAAGCAACATAAAGTTGCAAGAGTTCATTGCAATCTTTTTTCTTTCTTCCTCCCTCCCTCCCTTCTTTCCTTTCTCCCTCCCCCTCCAACAGGGTCTTGCTTTATAGCCCTGTATAGCCACAAACTTGCTATGTAACCCAGGCTGCCCCAAACTCCTAGTGATTGTTTTGTTTCAGCCTCCCAAATGTTGGGATTACAGGGTGAGCCACCACTCCTGGTTGGTTGGTTTGTGTGCGCATTTGCATGGTTTTGTTTTTGCATGCTAAGCATTGAACCCAGGGACTTGTGCATGCTAGGTAAGTGTTTTACCATTGTGCTACACCCACAAACAATTTGGTGATTTTACTATGTAGAGAGTTATATAATATACTAATAGCCTTATTCCTTCTTTTGCAATCTGTTGGTCTTTTGTTTTTTCTTCCTTCCTTCCTTCCTCCCTCCCTCCTTCCTTCCTCCCTCCCTCCCTTCTTTTCTTTCTTTCTTTCTTTCTTTCTTTCTTTCTTTCTTTCTTTCTTTCTTTCTTTCTTTCTTTCTTTCTTTCTTTCTTTCTTTCTTTCTCTTTGTTTGTTTTTTGAGGTACGGTTTCTCTCTAGTCCAGGCTGACCTGGAATTCACTCTGTAGTCTCAGGGTGGCCTTGAACTCATGGTGATCCTCCTACCTCTGCCTCCCAAGTGCTGGGACTAAAGGCGTGCACCACCACGCCTGGCTGGTTCCTCTTTTTTTTTTTTTTTCCCCCTGTAAAGAGCTTTATATTCAGCTAGTGAAATTTGTAAGACTCAGGAAGCTCATGAAATTGACAAGGCTCAGGTAACTCAGAAAGTTAAGATTCACAAGGCCCTTCCCCAAGGTTATTAAAAGCAGTAAGGGGGCTGGAGAGATGGCTTAGTGTTTAAGGCGCTTACCTGTAAAGCCTAAGGATCCAGGCTCAACTCCCCAGAACCCACATAAAGTCAGATGCACAAGGTGGTACATATGACTGGAGTTTGTTTTCAGAGCAAGAGGCCCTGGTGCATTCATCCTCTCTGTCTCTTTCTCTCTCTCTTAAATGAAGAAATAAATAAATAAAATATTTTTAAAAATAAAATATAGGGCCTGGAGAGATGGCTTAGCGGTTAAGCGCTTGCCTGTGAAGCCTAAGGACCTCAGTTCAAGGCTCAATTCCCCAGGACCCAAATAAGCCAGATGCACAAGGGGGCGCATGTATCTGGAGTTTGTTTGCAGTGGCTGGAGGCCCTGGTGTGCCCATTCTCTCTCTATCTATCCTCTCTATCTATCTGACTCTTTCTCTCTCTGTTTGTCTGTTGCTCTCAAATAAATAAATAAACAAATAAATAAATAAATAATAATAAAAAGAAATATCCTTTTAAAAAATTAAAATAAAATATATTAATTCATCTTAAACCATATAGGGCTGGGCTAGAGCAAGACCCTACCTTGAAAAACTAAAACCAAAACAAACAAACAAACAAACAAACAAACAAACAAAACAACGTAGGGCTAAAGAGATTGCTCAGTGGTTAAGGCACTTGCCTGTAAGGCCTAATATCCTAGGTTTGATTCCTTAGTACCTATATAAAGCCAGATGCACAAGATGGTACATGCATCTGGAGTTCATTTGCAGCAGCTAGAGGCCCTGGTGTGCCCATCTCTTTCTCTCTATTTGCCCCTTTCTCTCAAATAAATAAATAAATATTTTTTTCAAAAACCATATAAAAGGGGCTGGAGAAATGGTTTAGTGGTTAAGGCATTTGCCTGCGAAGCCTAAGGACCCTGGTTCAATTGCCCAGTACCCATGTAAACCAGATGCACAAAGGGGCACATGCATCTGGAGTTTGTTTGCAGTGGCTAGAGGCCCTGGCGCGCCCATTCTCTCTTTCTCTCTATCTGCTTCTTTTTCTTTCTTTCTCTCTCTCTGCCTCACTCTCAAATAAACAATAAATAAATATAAAATATAATATAAAAACATATAAAACAAATATATGTCAATATATATGATAGTATTCTAAGATTTATTTTCCTGGAACAAAAAAAAATAGTGATAGCCAGGCCTGGGGGTGCACGCCTTTAATCCTAGCACTCGGGAGACAGAGGTAGGAGGATTGCCATAAATTTGAGGCCACCTTGAGACTACATAGTGAATTCCAGGTCAGCCTGGGCTAGAGTGAGACCCTACTCAAAAAAACAAAAACAAAAACAAAAAAGTGAAAAATGACTATTTTCACTTTTAGGTTTTTTTTTTTTAATTTAATTTTTAATTTATTTGAAAGAGAGAGAGAGAGGCAGACAGAGAGAGAGAATGGGCATGCCAGGGCCTCCAGCCACTGCAAACGAACTCCAGGTGCATGTACCACCTTGTGTATCCGGTTTTACATGGATACTGGGAAAAGAAACCTGAGTTCTTAGGCTTAGCTGGCAAGCACCTATTTGTCACCTGCTATGGCAGAGGTGATGCCTAAGCCTCTGCTCATGCCACACTTTTCCCCTGCAAACTCTCTATAGCCTGTATTTTCATTTTTTAATATCTGACAATAGAAAATATTTTATTCTCATATCTCCTACATTTGATCTGCAATATATTATTGATATATTGAATTTTTTAACTTTTTAAAATTTATTTTATTTTATTTATTTATTTGAGAGATAGAAAGTGGCAGATAGAGAGAGAATGGGTGCACCAGTGCCTCTAGCCACTGCAAATGAACTCCAGATGCATGCACCACCTTGTGCATCTGGCTTATGTGGGTACTGAGGATTCAAACCTGGGTCCTTAGGCTTTGCAAGCAAGTGCCTTAACTGCTAAGCCTCTTTCCAGCCCTATATTGAATTTTTTGTTTTTTGTTTGTTTGTTTGGTTTTTGGTTTTTGGAGGTAGGGTTTCACTCTGGTTCAGGCTGACCTGGAATTAACTATGTAGTCTCAGGGTGGTCTCGAACTCACAGCGATCCTCCTACCTCTGCCTCCCAAGTGCTGGGATTAAAGCCATGCACCACCATGCCCGGCTTTGAATTTTTTTTAATTAGAAAAAATATATATTTTAGCCAGGCATGGTGACACACACCTTTAATCCCAGCACTCAGAGGCAGAGGTGGGATTGCTGTGAGTTCAAGGCCACCCTGAGACTACAGAATGAGATCCAAGTCAGCATGAGCTAGAGTGACACCATACCTCAAAAAAAATATATATATATATAATTTTATTTATTTGAGTGAGAGAGAAAAAGAGAGAATGGACACACCAGGGCCTTCAGCTACTGCAAATGAACTCCAGATGCATGCGCCACCTTGTGCATCTGGCTTATGTGGGTCCTTGGGAATTGAACCTGGGTCCTTTCACTTTGCAGGCAGGCATGCCTTAACCACTGAGCCATCCCTTCAAGCCCCTATATTGAAATTAAAATTTTTTTATCTTTTCATTTTATTTATTTGAGAGAGAAAGAGAGAAGGAGATAGAAAGAGGCAGATAGAGAATGGTCACGTCAGGGCCTCTAGCCACAGCAAACAATCTCCAGACACATGTGCCCCCTTGTGCATCTGGCTTACGTGGGTCCTGGGCAGTTGAACTGGGGTTCTTTGGCTTTTCGGGGAAACACCTCAACAGCTAAGCCATCTCTCCAGCCCCCTATATTGAAATTTTTATTGTTGTTGTTGTTTTGTTTGTTTGTTTGTTTGTTTGGGTTTTTTTTTTTTTTTTTTTTTTTTTTTTTTTTTGGTTTTTCGAGGTAGGGTCTCACTCTGGTCCAGGCTGATCTGGAATTCACTATGTAGTCTCAGGGTGGCCTCGAACTCTCAGCAATCCTCCTACCTCTGCCTCCCAAGTGCTGGGATTAAAGGCATGCGCCACCACACCCGGCGTTGTTTGGGTTTTCTTGAGACAAGATGTCACTCTGTCCTTCAGGCTGGCCTTTAACTCAAGACAATCCTCCTGTTTCAGACTCCCAAGTGCTGGGATGACAGGCTTGCACAACCAGGTTCCACAGAAGATATTATTTTGTTGACATGTGTGAAGAAAATTCAGTGTCACTATGATATGTAGTTAGAAAAAGGTGAGCTCTTGTCCTAAGCTGGATGGCATGTCAAAACTGGACAGACACAGTTTCTTATAGGGTTATTTACTTTACAGAGTCTGAAACCATAGCCATTCAAAGTCTGACAACAAAAGGCCTTGTCTAGAGGCAGAGGAAGGTCACAAGTGCAAGGCCAACCTGGGCTATAGAGTGAGACATTGTCTCAAAAAAAAAAAAAAAATCCCTTGTCAGGGCCTGGGAGTGTAGTTCAGTGATAGAGTGCTTGCTTAAGGACAGGAATTAGGACCAAGGCAGCGCCCCACCCTCTGTAGGCAGTTTTTCAGGGTCACAGGGTCAAATGAACAAAATTATTTACATGTCCTGGAGGAACCAGCAGTCAACTCAGAGTACACAGACGCTTTATCATAAATGACGTGATCAGTGATAAACCCAAAGAACAAAGAGCTCAGAAGCTGAAATCGGAAAAGGCCCTGACTCACCACGATATGGGCTGATGGGCACAAAAAGTGGGGCAACAGTCTGGCATTCAATTGCAGCAGCTAGAGGTCCTGGAGTGAGCATCTCTCTCTCTCTCTCTCCCTCTCTCTCTCTCTCTCCCTCCCTCTCTCAACACACACACACACACACACACACACACACACACACACACACAGTGGTGGTTTGAATCAGGTGTCCCCCATAACCTCATGTGTTCTGAATGCTTGGTTCCCAACTGATGGCAATTTGGGAAGTGGAGCCTTGCTGGAGGAGGTGTGTTTGTTGGGGGTGAGTTTAGCGTGTGTTATAGCCAGCTTCCCCATGTCAAGTTTGGCTCACTCTCTGGCTGCTGTTTGTTACCTGCAGTGGCAGAAGTGACGTCTACCTTCTGTTCATGCCACACCTTTCCTCTGCCATCGTGAAGCTTCCCCTTGAGACTGTAAGCCAAAATGGACTCTTTCCTCCCATCAGTTGCTTTTGCTTGGGTGTTTCGTCCCAGCAACATGAAGGTACCTAACAACACATGCAAATAAATAAATAAATATTGTTTTAAATATATATGTGCTGGATAGATGGCTTAGTGGTTAAGACACTTGCCTCAGAAGCCTAAAAACCCAGGTTCAATTCCCCAGGACCCACATAAGCAAGATGCACAAGGTGGCGCATGTGTATGGAGTTTGTTTGCAATGGCTAGAGGACCTGATGTGCCCATACTCTCCCTTTCTCTTTTTCTCTTTCTCAAATATAAAAATATTTTTTAAAAATGTTGGCTGGGGCTGGAGAGATGGCTCAGCAGTTAAGGTGCTTGCCTACAAAGCCAAAGGACCCAGGTTCACTTTCCCAGGATCCACATAAGGCAGATGCACAAGGTGGCCCATGCATTTGGAGTTTGTTTGCAGTGGCTGGGTGCCCTGTTGCACCCATTCTCTCTCTTCCTTCTCTCTCCCTTTCTCTGCCTCTTTCTCTCTCTCTTTCTCACTCAAATAAAGAAAAAAAGAGTTGGGTGTGGTGGTGCATGCCTTTAATCCTAGCACCCGGGAGGCATACGTAGGAAGATCACCGTGAGTTCGAGGCCACCCTGAGACTACCTAGTGAATTCCAGGTAAGCCTGGACCAGAATGAGATCCTACCTCAAAAAAAAAAAAAAAAAGAAAAATGCAAAATTTTAAAAATGTATATTTTAAAAATGTGGGCTAAACACCATTTTTTTTTTTTTTTTTTTTTTTTTTTTTTTTTGTTTTTGAGGTAGGGTCTCACTCTTGCCCAGGCTGACCTGGAATTAACTATGTAGTCTCAGGGTGGCCTTGAACTCACAGCGATCCTCCTACCTCTGCCTCCCTGAGTGCTGGGATTAAAGACGTGCGCCACCACGCCCGGCTCTTGTTCTTTTTAAAATATTTTTATTAATTTATTGAGAGAGAAAGAAAGAGAGAGAATGGGTGCTGCTCTCTGTTTCTAGTAAATAAATAAGTTTTAAAAAATGATTATTAGCTGGGTGTGGTGGTGCACGCCTTTAATTCCAGCACTTGGGAAATAGGCATGGGTGGATCACTGTGAGTTTGAGGCCATCCTGAGATTACATAGTGAACTCTAGGTCAGCATGAGCTAGAGCGCGAGACCTTACCCTAAAAACAAAACAAAACAAAACAAAAATAATTATTATTACAGCTCCAACTTTTCTAATAATTGCAAAAATATAGGTATGATGGTTAATAATTATTTTGTTTGTTTGTTTGTTTGCTTGGGATTTTCTGGAATTTGTTTGCTTGCAGTGATTCTTGCTGCCTTTTAAGGATTAAAGGTCTCACTCGAGGTAAGGTCTCACTCTAGTCCAGGCTGACCTGGAATTCACTCTGTAGTCTCAGAGTGGCCTCGAACTCTCAGCGATCCTCCTACCTCTGCCTCCCGAGTGCTGGGATTAAAGGCGTGTGCCACCACGCCCGACTAACCATGCCTGGTTTTAATAATTATTATTAACTGTATTTAGATTCATCTAGTAAACATGCCAGACAGGTTTAACTAAGAAGGGAAGAACCACCCTGAATGTGGACAATACTCTCTCATGGGCTGAGGTCTGTGGCTGAATAAAAAGGAGGAAGGGGGTTGGAGAGATGGCTTAGTGATTAAGACACAGTTAAGGAGCTCGCCTATAAAAGCTAACGACCTGAGTTCCATTCCTCAGTATCCACGTAAAGCCTGGTGCACAAAGTGGCTCATGCGTCTTGAGTTCATTTGCAGTGACTAGAGGCCCTGGCACACTCATTCGCTCTCTCTCATATAAATAAAAAAATGGCCAGGGGTAGTGGTGCACGCCTTTAATCCTAGCACTTGGGAGGCAGAGGTAGGAGGATCGCCATGAGTTTGAGACCACCCTGAGACTGCATAGTTAATTCCAGGTCAGCCTGGGCTAAAGTGAGACCCTACCTCAAAAAATCAAAAATTAAAAAAATTTTAAAAATAAAGGGTAAGCTGGGCATGGCGGTGCACACCTTTAATCCCGGCAATTGGGAGGCAGAGGTAGGAGGACTGCCATGAGTTCGAGGCCAGCCTGAGACTACATAATGAATTGCAGATCAGCCTAGGCTAGAGTGAGACCCTACCTGAAGAAAAGAAAAGAAACAAATATATATATATATATATATATATATATATATATATATATATATATTTTTTTTTTTTTTTTTTTTTTTGTACGGTGATTCTCCTACCTCTGCCTCCCAAGTGCTGGGATTAAAGGCCTGCGCCACCATGCCCAGCTCAAAAATATATTTTTAACAAATGGGGGCAATCGGGCATGGTGGCGCAGGTCTTTAATCCCAGCACTCGGGAGGCAGAGGTAGGAGGATCACTATAAATTAGAGGCCAGCCTAGGACTACATAGTGAATTCCAGGTCAGTCTGGGCTAGAAGAAGACCTTTCCTTGAAAAAACAAACAAACAGAAAAAAACGGAGGAAGGAGAGCCTGCTGTGGTGGCGCATGCCTTTAGTCCCAGCACTCTGGATGCTGGGTTCCAGGTCAGCCTGGGCTAGAGTGAGACCCTACCTTGAAAAACCAAAAAATAAAATAAAATAAACTTTTCCCTCCTTAAGCCACTTTTGCTGGGTATTTTGTCATAGCAACAAGAAAAGTAACTACTACATATGGCAATGAAAATAAAATCATTGCTAATATAATTTGATAGGTCAAGGAGGGAAAACTTCCTGCTACCTTCTTAGGTTCATTAATTGAAACTCTGTGAATTAACATACCAAGAGACATATAAACAGGAAGAAAGACTGGAGTAGTTTGAATGGATGTCTGTCCCCCATAGACTTTTTTTTTTTTTTTTTTTTTTTCGAGGTAGGGTCTCACTCTAGCTCAGGCTGACCTGGAATTCACTATGTAGTCTCAGGGTGGCCTTGAACTCATGGCGATCCTCCTACCTCTGCCTCCCGAGTGCTGGGATTAAAGGCGTGCGCTACCACGCCTGGCCCCCCCATAGACTTTTTTTTTGGTTTTTCAAGGTAGGGTTTCACTCTAGCTCAGGCTGACCTGGAATTCACTTTGTAGTCTCAGGGTGGCCTGGAACTTGCAATAGTCCTCCTACCTCTGCCTCCCCAGTGCTGGGATTAAAGGCGTACACCAGCACGCCTGGCTTGACTCAGGTCTTTTTAAAAAAATATTTTATAGGGCTGGAGAGATGGCTTAGTGGTTAAATCCCAGTGCTGGGATCTCCAGAAAGTAAGCCAGATGCATAACACATGCATCTGGAGTTCGTTTGCAGTGGCTAGAGGCCCTGGTGCGCCCATTCTCTCTCTCTCTCTCTCTCTCTCTCTCTCTCTCCCTCTCTCTCTACCTGACTCAGGTCTTTTTAAAAAAATAAAATATTAAAAAAAATATATTTTATATTTATTTATTTATTTGACAGAGAAAGAGGGAGAGAGAGAGAATGGGTGCGCTGTGGCCTCCAGCTATTGCAAATGAACTCCAGATGCGTGCGCCCCCTTGTGTGTCTGGCTAACTTGGACCCTGGGGAATCCAACCTGGGTCCTTTGGCTTTGCAGGCAAACGCCTTAACTGCTAAGCCATCCCTCCAGCCCTCGACTCAGGTCTTTTTGAAAAAATATTTTTACTAATTTTCAAGCAGAGAGAGACAAAAATACATCACACACACACACACACACACACACAGAATGTGTACACCAGGGCCTCTAGCCACTGCAAATGAACTCCAGATACATGTGCCACTTTGTGCATCTGGCTTTATGTAGGTACTGGGGAATCAAACCCAGGTCGTTAAGCTTTGCAGGCAAGTGCCTTCACCACTGAGCCAGACCTCCAGTGTTTTATTAACGCTTGTAACTTGGCTCCGCAGCTGTCTGGCTGGAGGAGGTGTCACTGGGGGTTGGATCTTGGAGTCCAGCTCTAAGGTGAGTTTGGGGACAGATCTGATTTTCAGCCCAAAGAGCTCAGAGAGGTCTGAGCTCTGCCCGGGTCCCTGCGGTTGGCTGCAGCTTTGTGTTTGCTGCTTTTGGGGTTTGCTGGCTGTTTGGTTTGCTCTCTGTCTGCATGTCTGTATAGAAGTAACTTCTTCTGTTATTGACGGAACTTTCCCTGGATCTGTAAGTTTGAAATGAACCCCTTCCTCCCATAAAACTGTGTCTTGTTTGGATCCTCTTCCCAGCAAGGTGAAATTGTCTGCAACAAAGACGACATATGGTTTTTGTTAATATTTAAATTCAGCTGCGCATGAGAACATGTGTAATCCCATCACTCGAGAGGGAGACTGAGGCAGGAAGATTTTTGTGAGCTCAAAACCAGCCTGTGATACAAAGAAGGAAAGAAAGAGAGAGAGAGAAGAAGGTGAAGGAAGGAAAGAAAACAAAAAAAAATCATGAAATTCAAAGAAGTGATTAGACTGAGGGACTTATATACTTTGGTGATTTGATTCAGGTGTCCCCCATAAACCTAGGTGTTCTGAATGCTAAGTTCCCAGCCGATGAAGATTTGGGAATTAATGCCTCCTGCAGGCAGTGTATTGTTGGGGGCGGGCTTATGGGTGTTACAGCCAGTTTCCCCTTGCCAGTGTTTGGCACACTCTCCTGTTGCTGTTGTCCATCTAATATTAGCCAAGAGGTGATGTCCACCCTCTGCTCATGCCATCGTTTTCCCCTGCCATCATGGAACTTCCCCTCGAGCCTGTAAGCCAAAATAAACCCTTTTCTCCCACAAGCTGCTCTTGGTGATTTCTGCCAGCAATGCAAACCTGACTGCAATATATACCATGCTCACAAGGAAAAGAGATTTAGGCCTTAAGGATGATAATTGTGAGGAAATGGCTAGGAAATCTGTGGGGAAACTGACAGAAGATGAAGCTGTTCTAGTAAGGTGTGTTGTTTCGTGTCCACTCTTCCATTCTTGTGTTGTGTTTTGCCTGGCAAAACATATTTTTAAAAAAGACTCAAGGTTTATCAGAAATGCAAATTTAGCCTGGCGTGATGGCACACGCCTTTAATCCCAGCACTCGGGAGGCAGAGGTAGAAGGATTGCCATGAGTTGAAGGCCACGCTGAGACTACAGAGTGAATTCCAAGTCAGCCTGAACTAGAGTGAAACCCTACCTCGGAAAACCAAAAGAAAGAAATTAAAAAAAAAAAAAAAAATGCAAATTTAACAGGAGTGCTTTTTGTTTTGTTTTTGCTTGTATGTAATGTGGTATGGGTGTGGTGTGACGTGGGTGTGGTGTATGTACTTGATTGTGCCCTTGCAGCCAAGTGAACTGCCTTCTTCCTTCTTCCTCTTCTTCTTCTTTCTTCTTCCTCTTCTTCTTCTTCTTCTCCTCCTCCTTCTTCCTCCTCCTCCTCCTCCTCCTTCTCCTCCTCCTCCTCCTCCTCCTCCTTCTTCTTCTTCTTCTACTTCTACTTCTTCTTTTTCTGAGCTGGAATCCCTTATTGATCCCTTTTCCTATGAGCTCCAGGATTCCTAAGTCTCTGCTTCCCTACAAGACTGGGGCTACAGGCATGCATGGCCATGCCCAACTGCCTGTGTGGGTTCCAGAGATTCAAATTCTGGTCATCTCAAATCCCATTAGACTCTCAGGCTTGGGCAGGAAACACACTTAATGGCTGAGTCTTTTATCCAGCCCAGGAATGCCATATTTTTATTTATTTGCAAACAGAGAGAGATGGAAAGAAGAGAGACAGAGAGAATGGATGTGCCAGGGCCTTTAGCCATTGCAAATGAACTCCAGATGACATGGGCCACTTTGTGCATCTGGCTTTATGTGGGTACTAGGGAATCGAACCCAGGTCATTAGACTCTGCAGGCAAGAGCCTTAATCACTGGGCCATCTCTCCGGCCCAACTGCCATATTTTTATTTGCTCAACCTGACAACCCTAAGCAAGCCATTACTGTTTAGCTCCCCCCAAGAAACAAGTCAAGTTCCTTTTCCCACACCTTGCCTCTTGCTTATCTTCTCCAGTCCTGGTCCCTGCTGCCTCCAGGGGACACTAAAAAGAACCTGACAGTCCCACAGCTTCCCAGGCCAACAATAAGTGCAACCTGTGCGCTGGGGTGGACGATGCTGAGGGTGAGGCTGTGCTGACATAGCTAACTCCTCCCACCGACAGACAAGGCTTAAGCCTTCTTGACCCACTTCTCCCTGCTCCCCACGGTCGTCCCTCTGCCTCTCCTGGGCTGGGGTCTCTGCAAACTTATCCCCAGTAGACTGAAGCCCAACTTTAGCCCTGGGAACCCCCCTGGATATTTAGGATAGCCCTGGAGGGCTAGGCACAAGGATGATTGATGACGTCTTCCTTCCGTGCCTGTGCACCAACCCCAGCTGCCTCAGGTCTTTTCTCCTAAGGACCAGATGACAAGCTCTCCCTGCTAGGAAGACTCTTTTCAAAGGTCTCTGGGATGAGGTGGGCTCTAAGTTGGTTGAGACCCTCATTTTTCTGCATTCATAGGACCCGGACTCTATGGAGAGGACAGCCCTTGTCTTATGAAGCTAACGACCCCTTCCTCCTCCAGGCTGGTCTGCTTCGCATTCCCACAATTTCCCATAGAAATGCCTCCAAGGAGACCACCAGGTGGAATGCTCAGATCTGAACTCTCTTGTCGCTCTCCGAGAAGGGAGCTGCAAGGTGAGGTGAGGTAAAGACAGGCCTGAGATGCAGGTGAAACCACCCCAGGCTCTGACGTTGGGTGCCATGAATGTCCACCTCCACCGATGGACGTTGACTCAAGGAAACAGCAATGATCAAAACCAGCAGGGGTCCAGGCGCAGTGGTGCACACCTTTAATCCCAAGCAGAGAGGAAGGAGGAGTTCAAGGCCAGCCTGAGACTCTATCGTAAATTCCAGGTCAGCCTGGGATAGAGTGGGACCTAGACCCTACCTAAAAAAAAAAAAAAAGAGAGAGAGAGAGAGGACTGGAGAGATGGTGTAGTGGTTAAAGCACATGCCTGTGAAGCCTAAGGACCCCAGTTTGATTCTCCAGGTCCCACGTTAGCCAGATGCACATGGTGGTGAATGTGTCTGGAGTTCAGTTGCAGTGACTGGAGGCCCCGGCATACCCATTCTCACTCTTTTCTCTCTCTCTCTCTCTCCCTCTCTCTGTTTCTAATAAATAAATAAAAATAAAATCTTTAAAAAGACTTTGAAAAACTCACCAGGGTTTGTCTCATAGAAGCAGACATGAATGTAGGGAAGGTAGCAGGAAAGCCAGGGCTTGTCTGAGGTCATACAGATATTGTTGCAGGGTGTGGGGAAGTGGGCAGAGCTTTTTAGGGTCATCCCCGCCAGCCCAGGCCTCCCCATTCACAGATGAATAAACAGACCCAGAAGAAAGGTGACTTGCTCCAGGTCCCAGTGTGACTGCGTTGGCCCTAGAATGCAGGGCTCTGAGGCCATCAGGAGAGGAAACCTTGTGGCCATGTAGCTCCAGGAAGGTGGGGGCTTCTTTCTGCAATAGAAAATTCTTAGTGGGCTGGAGGGATGGCTAATGGTTAAAGGCACTTGCCAGTAAGGCCTAAGGACCCAGGTTTGATTTCCCCAGTATCCTCATAAAGCCAGATGCCCAAAGTGGTGCTTGTGTCTGGAATTTGTTTTCAGTGGCTAGAGGCCCTGGGGCGCCTATTCTCTCTCTTTCTCTCTGCCTCTTTCTTTCAATCTCTTATAAATAAATAAATTTAAAAAAAAAAAAAGCACTCTTAGGGCAAATTGCAGTATGTCCCCACCCCTGAGGCTGCCTGGATTGGGAAGGTCAGTGACCAGATGGGCTAAGGTATCCCAGCAGGATGCTTCCCTACTTAAGCAAGATCAGCACCACACCCATAGGTGTGTATACCTAGATCAAGGACACTAGGTGGCCTAAGTGTCAATGCCCCTAGGATGAATCTATACAGTCCCCTACCCTCTCCTGGCTCATCTGTCTTCTGCAGCAGACTGTATTTCACTGAGCTGGAGAGATGGCTTAGAGATTAAGGTGCTTGCCTGAAAAGCCAAAGAACCCAGGTTCAATTCTGCGAGACCCACATAAACCAGATGCATAAGGTGGTGCATGTGTCTGGAGTTTGTCTGCAGTGGCCGAAGGCCTTGGCATGCCCAGTCTCATTCTCTCTCTTTCTCTCTCAAAAAAAGAAAAAAAAAAATTGAAAAAAAAATGGCCTAGCCAGCAGAGCCCAATCCCTGTACTGAAGTCTTTTTAACAATGCACTCTGACACTGTTCCATTGTATCCTTTTGTTGCTTAACTTAGGCAGGCTTAAAACCATGCTCTGGGGCATGTGTCACAAAGAGTGACACAGTGTCTATCTGATTCTCTTGGACGCTCTTGCCCTTGGGCCTCGGCTGCTATGCTGTGAGTAAGCCCAGGTCTCAGACCACTGCCCACCAGGAAGCAAGTGAACTTTGAGATTCACCCTCGCCACCATTTGACTACAATCACACACAAGAACCACCACCCCCCTTGAAAAAAAAAAAAAATCGCCCTGCTGAGGGGGCTGGAGAGATGGTTTAGAGGTTAAGTGCTTACCTGTGAAGCCTAAGGACCCTGGTTCGGGGCACAATTCCCCAGTACCGTAAGCCAGTTGCACAAGGTGGCGCATGCGTCTGGAGTTGGTTTGCAGTGGCTGGAGGACCTGGTGCACCCATTCTCTCTCTTTCTCTCTCTCTGCCTCTTTCTCTGTGTCTGTCTGTCACTCTCAAATAAATAAAAATAAAATAAACAACAAAATTTGTTTTAAAAATCGCCCAGCTGAGCCTGGTCAACCCTCCTACCCAGCACCATGGGATAATAACACAATGATTGTGGTCATTTTATACCAGTAAGTTTGGGGGTATTTTGTCACATAACAGTCACTGAAACAGGCACAGGCTATTGATTACCCTAGAACATTTGCCCAAACTCTATATTCTCCCAGGTCCTTTTGCACAAACAGACACCATTGGCCACCCCTCTAGTTCACATCCGGCTGCCCTGGGATGACAACATGATGGGGCAGGACCTGGTCAGGAACTCTACTGCCGCTGTTCAGCGTTGAACTGAGTGCTATATAGCTGTTATCTTCTACTCCTCACCCAGCCCTGCCCCTTCTCCCCCAGGATCACGACCTTCACGACTCACGTGAGAACACAGGCTTACAGAGAGTTGATCAATCATTCAAGGTTACAGGGCACATCATCTGAAACCAAGGCCGGGTCCCCTCTACTTCCAGCCTGCCTCCGAGGCCTACCTCAGCTCCAAGGTGCTTGGCTGAGCATTTCCTAGAGATATCACTTTTTATTTTATTTATTTTTAATTTAAAAAAATCTTTTATTTATTTGACAGAGACAGAGAGAGAACGAACTCCAGATGCTGTGCGCCCCCTTGTGCATCTGGCTAACGTGGGTCCTGGGGAATCAAACCTGGGTTCTTTGGCTTTGCAGGCAAAAGCCTTAACTGCTAAGCCATCCCTCCAGCCCATTACTTATTTTTGTTGGAGTTTCTTGTTGGTTTGTTTGTTTTTGACTTTTGTTAAATAGCATCAGAACCTGAGTCCACAGTCCCAGCACCCACATAAGAGCACACCAGAGCCGGGCGTGGTGGCGCACGCCTTTAATCCCAGCACTCGGGAGGCAGCGGTTGGAGGATCACCATGAGTTTGAAGCCAGTCTGAAACTACTGGAACTACAGAGTGAGTTCCAAATTCCAGGTCAGCTTGGGCCACAGTGAGACCCTACCTTGGGAAACCTCCCCAACCGCCCCCACCCACCCACCCACCCAAGACACCACACCTGGAACCTGAGGGTCAGAGCCGGGAGGATCGCCAGGACTTGCTGGTTGGTTAGTGTAGACAAATTGGTGAGCTCTGGGTTTGGTGAGAGGCCCTGTTTCAAAAGGTAAGGTGGAGAAGAAGCAAGGAAGGCACATAACGTCGACCTATGCCCCCCCCCACATATAGACATATATATACACATGCACACACAAAAGTCAAGAAAAGAGAGGCATCAAAATTGATGGGCTTGGGCTGTAGAGATGGCTGAGCAGTTAAGGCACTTGCCTGTGAAGCCTAATGACCCAGGTTCAACTCCCCAGTACCCATGTAAGCCAGATGCACAAGGTGGTATGTGGGTCTGGAGTTCCTTTGCAGTGGCTAGAGGCCCTGTTGCGCACATTCTCTCTCTCTCTCTCTCTCTCTCTCTCTCTCTCTCTCAAGTAAATTAACTGAAATTTTTTTAATTGTTAGGGGCTGGAGAGATGGCTTAGTGGTTAAGGCGCTTGCCTGCAAAGCCAAAGGACCTTGGTTCAATTCCTCAGGACCCACGTAAGCCAGATGCACAAAGTGGCGCACGTATCTGGAGTTTGTTTGCAGTGGCTGGAAGGCCCTGGCGTGCCCATTCTCTTCCTCCCATTCCCTCTCTCTCTCTCTCTCTCTCTCTCTCTCTCTCTGAGTCTTTCTCTCAAATAAATAAATGAAAAGAATTGATAGGTTCAGTGACACACGTATGAGGCTGAGGCAGAAGGATCATCGATTCAAGGCCAGATGTCAGACCATGTCCCAAATGATCACTGTCTAAACATGATCTCGGACAGAGGGACAGAGTTTGTAAGCGAGTGACAACGCAGGACGAAGTCTGATTTACACAGCTGAAAGGGGAGCTCTGTGCTGGGGAGATGGCCCGTTGAAGGCGCTTGTTTGAAAGCTCTTCACTTTTCTTAGAGAAACTACACCTATTTCCTGTCAAGGTTACAGGTAAAAATTGCAAGTAGTATATAACTAACGAAGGAACTTAAAGAGAGGCTGAGGATAGTTTATACAGGCCAATCATCCAAGGAGTTTAAACATGAAAAAGTATTGAGCTGATCCCACATAGGAAGAGAGTAAAGAAGCGTTAGAAAATTTTTGCCAACACTTCATGAGGACTTGGCAAAGTGATGCCTGACTGCTCAGACAGCTGACATGTCAAAGAGAACAGAAAGGAAAGCACAGGATCTTGCACACAAGATTAATGAAGAGTATCCCAGCTGGGCGTGGTGGCACACACCTTTAATCCCAGCACTCGGGAGGCAGAGGTAGGAGGACCGCCGTGAGTTCGAGGCCACCCTGAGATTACATAGTGAATTCCAGATCAGCCTGGGCTAGAGGGAGACCCTACCTTGAAAAAAAAAAAATAGGGTTGGAGAGATGGCTTAGTGGATAAGGCGCATTCCTGTGAAGCCTAAGGACCCTGGTTCAATTCTCCAGGTCCCACATAAGCCAGATGCACGTAGTGGCACATGTGTCTAGAGTTCGTCTGCAGTGGCTCTGATAAGTGAATTTTTAAAAATAAAAAAAAAAAAAACAGAGTATCTACTGCTAGAAATTAGCACTGTGCCAAGTGAGGCATGTACGGAGTAGGTTAAAAGTTCAACTTTAAAACAAAGTTCAACTTTGAGAGGCTGGGGACATGGCTCAGCAGTTAAGGTGCTTGCTTGCAAAGCATGACAGTCCAAGTTTGAGTCCCCAATACCCACGTAAAGGCAGATTCACAAAGTGGCATATGCATCTGGAGTTCATTTGCAGTGGCAAGAGGCCCTGGTGTGCCCATCCTCTCTCTCTATGCTTAAAAGTATATATATATATATATTAAAGTTCAAATTTGAATCCCAACAGCTAGATTTGGCTACCAAGCAAGACCCTGTCTCAAAAAGAAACAAACAGCCAGGCATGGTGGCACACTCCTTTAATCCCAGCACTTGAGAGGCTGAGGTAGGAGGATTGCCTTAAGTTTGAGGCCACCCTGAGACTACGTGGTGAATTACAGGTCAGCCTCTGCTACAGCAAGACTTTACCTCAAAAAACTGAAAAGAAAAGAAAAGAAAAGAAAAGAAAGAAAAACAAACACTACAAAACCCCAAATCAGGGCTGGGGAAATGGCTTAGCAGTTAAGGTATTTGCCTGTGAAACCAAAGGACCCTGGTTCGATTCCCCAGGACCCACGTAAGCCAGATGCACAAGGGGGTGCATGTATCTGGAGTTTATTTGCAGTGGCTAGAGGCCCTGGCATGCCCGTTCTCTCTTTCTCTCTCTCTATCTCAAATAAGTAAATAAAATAGTTTTTTAAAAATACTAAAATTAAGCTATACTATACTAAACTATATATATATATATATAAACTATATATGTTAGTATAACTATACTAAAACAAAAACTATAACGTCTTTTGTCTTGTTTTGTTTTGTTTTTTTTTGAGGTAGGACTAAAGGCATGTGCCACCATGCCCAGCTAAACTATAACACCTTGAGCCTAACCGAGGAGCCTGGTTTTGGCCTTGACCCTGGAGGATGGCAGAACTTAGAGGTCTGGAGGCTTTAGCCACTGGCCAGAAGCCCTTAGAGGTCACTAAACTAAGCTGGAGCCTCATTTATCTCTTCAGCTCTCCAACAAGGGAACTCTGCATCAACCACCTAATCTTTAAACCTAGTATTCACACCAAGGAATCTCTTTGCAAACCTCTTGTCCTCGTGAGAGGCTGTGTGCCTTATCTCTGCATTCGGTGTGTGGTGGGTTATCAGGAGGGGAACCTTTGGTTTCTGTCTCCTGTTATCTCCCTGCCCTCTCAGCACCTCTCAGCCTGAGTGGAGCCGAGCCGTGTCTTACTCTGCAGGAACAGGGAGGGCCACCGACCTTGGCCAGAGCCTCCACCTCCATCCCGTGGCTCCTCAGTGCCCACAGCACCTTCTTTGTTGCCTTTTCTGGGGAGACCATTTCTCTCTTTTTTTTTTCTTTCCTTTCTTTCTTTTTTTTTTTTTAAATTATTTTATTTGAGAGCAGAGAAAAGAGAGAGAGAGAGAAGTGAGAGAGAAGGAGAGAGAATGGGTGTGCCAGGGCTTCTAGCCACTGTAAATGAACTCCAGACACATGTGCCACCTTGTGCGTCTGCCTTACGTGGACCTGGAAAATCAAACCTGGGTCCTTAGGTTTTGCAGGCAAATGCCTTAATCACTAAGCCATCTCTCCATCACCAGCCCTCTCATTCTCTCTCTCTCTCTCTCTCTTTTTTTTTTTTTAGGTAGGTCTTGCTCTAGCCTAGGCTGACCTGGAATTCACTATGTAGTCTCAGGATGGCCCCAAACTCATGGCTATCCTCCAACCTCTGCCTCCCACGTGCTGAAATTAAAGTGCTAGGATTAAAGCCACCATGTTTTTCTTTTCTTTTTTTCTTTTTTTAGTATTTTTATTTATTTCAGAGAAAAGAGGGAGGGAGAGAGGATGACAGAGAGTGAGAGTGAAAGAGAATGGATGTGCCAGGCCCTCCTACCACTGAAAAGGAACTACAGATGCACGTACCACTTTCTGTGTCTGGCTTATGTGGGTAATGGGTATTCAAACCCAGGCCAGTAACCTTTATAAGAAAGTACCTTTAAGCCGGGTGTGGTAGTACATACCTTTAATCCCAGCACTTGGGAGGCAGAGGTAGAAAGATCACCATGAGTTCAAAGCCAACCTGAGACTACATAGTGAATTGCAGGTCAGCCTGGGCTAGAGTGAGACTCTACCTTGAAATACAGAAAAAGAGAGAGACAGAGAGAGAGAGAGAGAGAAAGGGCTGTAGAGATAGCTTAGCAGTTAAGGCACTTGTCTGCAAAGCCAAAGGACCCAAGTTTGATTCCACAGGACCCACGTAAACCAGATACACACGGTGGCACATGGATCTGGAGTTTATTTGAAGCAACTGAAGGCCCTAGCATGCCCAATCTCTCCCCTCCCTCTCTCTCTCTGCCTCTTTCTCTCTCTCCTCCCTCACTCTGGCCCAGGCTCTGTAGTCTCTGGCCTTCTTCCTCTCTCTGCCTCTCTCAAATAAATTTTTAAATTTTTTAAAACTAAGAAAAAAAAAAAAGAAACTTTATCTGGTGAGCCATCTCTCCAGGCCCTCTTTTAAAAAATTTTTTATTTTTATTTATTTATTTTGAGAGAGAGAGAGAGAGAATGGGCATGCCAGGGTTTCCAGCCACTGCAAACGAACTCCAGATGCATGCGCCACCTTGTGCATCTGGCTAACATGGGTCCTGGAGAGTCGAACCAGGATCTTTTGGCTTTGCAGGCAAACACCTTAACCGCTAAGCCATCTCTCCAGGCCCCATCTTTTTTTTTTTTTTTTTAAAGAATTTTTATTTATTTATTTGCAAGCATGAGGGAGAGAGAGAATGAGAGAGAAAGACTGGGCATACCAGGGCATCTAGCCTCTAGCCACTGCCAATGAGTTCCAGATGCACATGCCACCATGTGCATCTGGTTTTACATGGGTCCTGGTGAACTTAACCCTGGTGGTTAGGTTTTGCAGGCAAGTGCCTAAACTGCTGAGTCATCTCTCCAGCCCTGGGGAGACCATTTCTGTTCACTCCAGAGAGAGGGTAATGACAAAGGGAACCAGGGATCCTGTCCAGGTTTGCTGGGGTTACCAAGAGAAGCATGAGTGACTTAGGAAGCTGCATCACCAAAAAACCCTCACATGGGTGGCAATGTAGAGAAGCTACATCATGGTATCCTCTGTCCAGCTCACCAAGAGATGAGTCTCTTCCTCATTTAAAAATTGTTCACCATGTAAAAAGGGGGAAAAGGGCTAGAGAGATGGCTTAGTGGTTAAGGCGTTTGCCTGCAAAGCCAAAGGATCCCCGTTTGATTCTCCAGGACCCACATAAACCAGATGCACAAGGGGGCGCATACATCTGGAGTTTGTTTGCAGTGGCTGGACGCCCTGATGCGCCCATTCTCTCCCATTCTCTCCCATTCTCTCTCTATCTCTCTCTGCCTCTCTTTCTTTCTCAAATAAATAAATTAATTAAATATATTTTTTAGAAAGGAAAAAAAGAAAAAAGAGAAAAAAAAAAACAAGAAAAAAATTGTTCGCTGAGGGCTGGGGAGATGGCTTAGTGGTTAAGGTGCTTGCCTGAAAAGCCTAAGGAACCATGGTTGACTCCCCAGATCCCACGTAAGCCAGATGCACAAGGTGATGCATGTGCCAGGTTGCACATGCACCCAAGGTGGCGCATGCATCTGGAGTTTGATTATAGTGGCTGGAAGCCCTGGCACATCAATTCTCTCTCTTTCTGTCTCTCACTTTCACTCTCTCTCATAAAGAAAAAAAAAGGCTTGTTTCAAAAAAAATTGTTCACCAGGCTGGAGAGATGGCTTAGTGGTTAAGGTACTTGTCAGCAAAGCTAAAGAACCCATGTTCAGCTGGATGTGGTGGCACATGCCTTTAATCCCAGCACTTGGGAGGCAGAGGTAGGAGGATCACCATGAGTTTGAGGCCACCCTGAGAATACAGAGTGAATTCCAGGTCAGCCTGAGCTAGAGTGAGACCCTACCTCGAAAAAAAAAAAAGAACCCAGGTTCAATTCCCTAGTACCCATGTAAAGATAGATGCTAACAACAGATGCTCAAGGTGGCACATGCATCTGGAGTTCAACTGCAGTGGCTAGAGACCCTGAGCATCCATTCTCTCTCTATATATCTGCTCTTTCTTTCTCTCCCTCTTTCAAATAAACAAATATATAAAAATAATTTTTAAAGATTTTATTTTATTTATTTATTAGAGACAGAGAGAGAGAAGGAGAGTGAGAATGGGCATGCCAGGGTCTCTAGCCACTGCAAACGAACTCTGGACTCATGATCCCCCTTGTGCATCTGGCTTACATGGGACCTGGAGAATCAAAATGGGATCCTTAGGCTTCACAGGCAAATGCCTTAACTGCTAAGCCATCTCTCCAGCCCTAAAAATATTTTTAAACCAGGAATGGTGGTGCACGCCTTTAATCCCAGTACTCGGGAGGCAGAGGTAGGAAGATCGCCATGAATTCGAGGCAACCCTGAGAATACAGAGTGAATTCCAGGTCAGCCTGAGCTAGAGTGAGACCCTACCTCAAAAAAATTTTTTTAAGCCAGGTATGGTGGTGCGTGCCTTTAATCCCAGCACTCAGGAGGCAGAGGTAGGAGAATCGCCGTGAATTCGAGGCCACCCTGAGACTGCATAGTGAATTCCAGGTCAGCTTGTACTAAAGTGAGACCCTACCTCGAAAAACCAAATATATATATTTTAAAATATATTTAAATTTTACATTTTTAAAAATATTTCATATTTTAATAAATTTTATAGTTATATATTATATATATTATATAAATAAATAAAACTGGGCATGGTGGTGCATGTCTTTAATCCCAGCCCTGAGTTCAAGGCCACCCTGAGACTACATAATAAATTGCACATCAGCAAGACCTTACCTGGAAAAAACACACTCAAAAAAATGTTTTTTAAATTGCTCACCACTGGGCTGAAGAGATGACTTAGCGGTTAAGGCCCTTGCCTGCAAAGCCAAAGGACCCAGGTTGGATTCCCCAGGGTCCACGTAAGCCAGATGCACAAGGGGCTTGTGCATCTGGAGTTTGTTTGCAGCAGCTGGAGGCCCTGACATGCCCATTCTCTCTCTCTCTCTCTTCTACCTCTTTCTCTCTCTCTCAAATAATAAATAAATAAATATACATATATTTTTTTTAATTTTCACCACTTATATAACTTCCTGGAGGAGTCTCTTTAGGGGGCCTCCTAAATTTAATAAGTTTCTTGTGAGTTTTAATAATCTTGGGAGCTTCCCCCTTCCCTCCAAGAGGAAATATTTTAATCCAGAGGAAACAGTTGTACAATGGTAGCCAACTCCTGGAACTTGCTGGCCTGTTCCTTCCTCACCATTCATCAAGGCTGCCTGGGTGTCACTGTGGCTTCTCCAAGGACACAGAACATCAAGAGGTGGGGGGCAAACCACTGGAGCTTTCTGACAGCTCCAGATTGTGGTAGAGATTCCCATCTCAAGGAGATCTGAGGCTGAGCAACAGAGAAGGGCACCCGAAGTTCCCGTCTGGTATTCAGCACATTCATGGCGTGTATGTATTTGCATACACACATAGTAATAAACCACACATATATTACATCACCTTCTACACCACACATATTCCACACACATATGTGCAAAAAAAAAAAAAAAAAAAAAAAAAAAAAAAGGGCTAGAGAGATGGCTTAATGGTTAAAGCGTTTGCCTGCAAAGCCAAATGATCCCTGTTCGATTTTCCAGGACCCACGTAAGCCATATGCACAAGGTGGCGCAGGCATCTGGAGTTCGTTTGCAGTGGCTGGAGGCCCTGGCGTGCCCATTCTCTTTCTCTCTCTCTCTCTCTCTGCCCCTTTCTCTCTCATAAATAAATAAATAAATAAATAAATAAATAAATAAATAAATAAATATTTTTTTTAAAAAAGAATGACATTTGAATGCCTAATGAGTGGGAAGACAATGAGGTCAGATTAAAATGATTGTGTTCCCACACCCCCACCCCATTCCTGCCAAGAAATGGCAGCTGGTAGCCTTACATGATCCTCAAACCTTGGAAAAAGCTTGTGTGGGTTGCATCAGCCTGTGGACCGGTACTGAGATCCAGATCTGAGGACCTAAGCTTCCCAGAATTCCACATCCTGGACTCTCTGTTCAACAGGCTCTCCTGCTCTTCCCTTACACACGCCCACTCCCACTCAGATTCCCACTTACCTTTCATATGACAACTTCGGTGTGCTCTCCTCTCAGCAGGGCTGGCTTGGGGCTTGAGTACGAGAGCTATGCAGTCACATCGTCCTGTGCTATTTTAATAATTATTTTTGTGTGTATGTATGTCCATATATGGTGTTAACAGTTGCTAATGCCATCTTTTTGGGGTTGTTGTTTTTGTTTTTCAAGGTAGGGTCTCTCACTCTCTACCGCAAGCTGACCTGGAATTCACTATGTAGTCTCAGGGTAGCCTCAAATTCAGTGATCCATATACCTCTGCCTCCCAAGTGCTGCCTCTCATGCCTGGCTTGTTAATGCCATCCTGAAATTTGAACAAGGGGCTTGCATGTTCACGTTGCACTAGGCCATCAAAATTCTGTTGTTGCCAGAGTGGCTCAAAGAAACTAGAATTGGAGGTTTATACACCCTCATGTAATGGGGGAAAAGGAAAAGGACAAAGTATTCTTAAAGAAGTTACAATTGAAGCCGGGTGCGGTGGCTCACACCTTTAATCTCAGCATTCGGGAGGCAGAGGTAGAAGGATCATTGTGAGTTCGAGGCCACCTTGAGACTACATAGTGAATTCCAGGTCAGCCTGGGCTAGAGTGAGACCCTACCTTGAAAAACAAAAACAAACAAAAAATTCCGTTGTCATACTTGCTTCTGAGACAGCTTTCTTTCTTTCTCTTCAATTTTGTTTTGTTTGAGACAGGAACAGACTGTGCAGCCTGGACTGGCCTTGAACTTGCTATGTGATCCAGACTGGTCTCAGTCTGGAAATCCTTCTGCCTCTGTGTTGGTTGAGGAGTCTCTGCCTCAACAGCAAATCCTTCTGTGTGCTGGGGTTACAGGAATATGCTTGAGAAAGAGAGAGAGAGAGGGAGAGGGAATTGGCACTCCAGGGTCTCAGCCACTGCAATCAAACTCCAGACACCTGTGCCACCTACTGGGCATGTGTGACCTTGCGCTTGCCTCCCTTTTGTGCATTGGGCTTACATGGGATCTGGAGAGTTGAACATGGGTCCTTAGGCTTCACAGGCAAGTGCCTTAACCACTAAGCCATCTCCCCAGCCATCTTTCTATATTTCTTTCTTTCCTTCTTTCTCTCTCTTTCTTTCTTTCTTTCTTTCTTTCTTTCTTTCTTTTTCCTTTCTTTTTCTTTTCTTTTCTTTTCTTTTCTTTCTTTTCTTTTCTTTTCTTTCTTTCTTTCTTTCTTCTTTCTTTTTTTTTTTTTTTTTTTTTTTGGTTTTAACAAGGTAGGGTCTCACTCTGGCTCAGGCTGACCTGGAATTATGTAGTCTCAGGGTGGCCTTGAACTCACGATGATCCTCCTACCTCTGCCTTCTAAGTACTGGGATTAAAGGCATGTGCCACCACACCCGGTTCCCATCTTTCTTTCTTTTTTTAAAAAAATATTTTATTATTTATTTATTTTATTTGAGAGAGAAAAAGAGAGGGGAGAGAGAGAGAGAAAGAGACAGAGAGAGAGGATGGGCATGTCAGGGCCTCTAGCTGCTGCAAATGAACTCCAGATGCATGTGCCACCTAGTGCTTCTGGCTTACATGGGTCCTGGAGAGTTGAACCTGGGTCCTTTGGTTTTGCAGTCAAGTGCCTTAATGACTAAACCATCTCTCCAGCCCTCATCTTTCTTTTTTAAAACTTAATTTCTTGGGCTGGAGAGAGGCCCTGGGACACCCATTCTCTCCCTCTCTCTTTCTGTCTCTTTCTCTCTCTCAAATAAATAAATAAATAAAATATATTTTTTTAAAAATTAATTTCCTTGGAGGAGTGCCCAGCACTGAAACACCTCTGTCACACCCTCCAAGGCTCAGAGACCATTGCGGAAGAGGGGGCGGATAGAATGGAAGAGCCAAAGGAAGGGTACGACTTCTTACAATGCAACTGCCCAGACAGAAATTGGCCTTGATATCCATGACCTTGCTGTGCCTAGCAATACCTTCGCAAGACCCTCAAAATAGAAGAAAAAGATGATGACATCAAATTAAAAGAGAGACTAATGGAGAGAGGGAGGGGATATGATGGAGAGTGGAGTTCTAAAGGGGAATGGGGGGAAGGGAGGGAAATACCATGCACTTTTTGTATGTAAGTATAGAAGTTGTCAATAAAAAAAAATTATTAAAAAAAAACTAAAAAAATTAATTTCTTTAAAGTTAGCATGTGCTGGGCATGGTGGCGCACACTCAGGAGGCAGAGGTAAGAGGATCATCATGAGTTTGAGGCCACCCTGAGAATACATAGTGAATCACAACACTAAGGAGGTAGGGCAGGATCAAGGAGGATCAAGATTTCAAGGTCACCTAGAGAGATGGCTTAGTGGTTAAGGCTCTTGCCTGCAAAGCCAAAGGACCGAAGTTCAATTCCCCAGGACCCATGTAAAGACAGATGCACAAGGTGGCACATGCATCTGGAGTTCATTTGCAATGGCTGGAGGCCCTGACATGCCCATTCTCTCTCTTTCTCTTTCAAATAAATAAATAAAAATTTTTAAATTCGAGGTCATCCTCAGCTACAGACCTCAAAGTCAATCTGAGCTACATGAGATCCTGTCTCCATCACCCCCAAAAGAAGAGATATCATTATACTTTGTTCTATCTCCTCCCCTCTTGCTGATCCCCTCCTTCCCCTTCTGTGACATCTCCCTGACATCACTCTTGACCTAAGCTGAGCCTGTTATCTCACCTGGACTCACACACCTCCTATCTCCATTGTCCTCCCTCAACAGCCCCGATCACCGTAAACTCTGTGCCTGTATTCACATCTCCCCACTAGACGCTGAGCCCCTTCAAGGCTGAGCCAAAGTCTACTTGTGCCTGCAGTGCACTTAGACATGGGTTGTTAGTTAAATGGATGCCCAAATGAACAATCCAGATCGGAGAAGGCCTGGCCCAGTTCCCTATGAGATTCTGGCCAGAGTTGGGCTACAACCCATTTTTCTTGCTTTATGGCCAAGACTATCCTCCCTTCCCTCTTACTTTCCTGACCAGTGGCCAAAGGCCAAAACCAACCCAGACCAAAGTGCAAACCCAGATTAATGTATTTTGTTTTTCTTAAAGTTCTCTAGCATTTCTTAGATGAGTTAAAGCAAACTAAACTAGACCCCCCCACCACCACCATCCAAGGAAGACTGGGGACCTAGTACACAGCACAAGGAGCTCAAACTGGGCCAAGAGTGAGGAACTGGTAAGCTGTGGGCAGTCCACACCTTTGTGTGTATATGGAGGGAATGTGCAAGGCAGGAAAAGGAAGGGCAGGGTTTATATCAGTCTTGCCAAATCCACCATGCTGTTCTCACAGACATCCATCCACCTAGCCATCCACCCTCCATTCTTCCCTTCCTCCATCCATCCAAGCAGGCGATGTGATGGTGAGGAAGACAGTCGAGTTTCTAGTATCTATTATTATCTTTTTTCAATACGTGGGACTGAATCTAGGGCCTCATACATGCTAGGCAAGTGCTCTACCCCTGTACCATATGCCCAGCCTCTTCTTTACTGCCCTCCCCATCTACAAATATGTTTAGAAGCAGCACTTTTGTTTGCTTGTTTTATTTATTTATTTATTTATTTGTTTATTTTTATGTTTTGGTTTTTCAAGGTAGGGTCTCGCTCTAGCCCAGGCTGACCTGGAATTCATTATGTAGTCTCAGGGTGGCCTCGAACACGCAGCGATCCTCCTACCTCTGCTTCCCGAGTGCTGGGATTAAAGGTGTGCACCACCACCCCTGGCTTGTTTTATTTTTGTTTTTGTATTGTTTTGCTGTTTTGAGGTAGGGTCTTGCTCTAGCCCAGGCTGACTTGGAATTCACTATCTAGTCTCAGGGTGACCTCAAACTCATGCGTTAATGAGCTGCTGGAGTAAACCCAGTGCTTCGTAGCATGGCAGACAAGCACTCTTCCAACTGAGCTGCATTCCCATCTGAGTTAGTTTTTATTATTTATTTATTTATTCATTTGAGAAAGAGAGACAGAGGCAGAGAGAGAATAGGTGTACCAGGGCCTCTATCTAGCCATTGCAAATGAACTCCAGATGCATATGCCAACTTGTGCAGCTGGCTTACATGGGTACTGGGGAATTGAACCTGGGTCCTTTGGCTATCCAGGCAAGCGCCTTAATGGCTAAGCCAACTCTCCAGCCCTAAAAATATTTTCTTTTAAAAAAAGAGGTGCAGGAAGGCTGGAGAGATGGCTGGGTGATTAAGGTACATGCATCTGGAGTTTGTTTGCAGTGGCTGGAGGCCCTGGTGCACCCATTCTCTCTGTCTCCCTTCTATCTCTCTCTGCTTGCAAATAAATAAATTTAAAATAAAATAAGATGTGGGGGAGGGAAGAAATTTAGCAGAATAAGGCCACCCTAAGAATGTTGTTATCCCTCTTTTTTTTAATTAGTTATAGACATACTCAGTATATAAACAGCACCTGTTGGTACCATCCTTACCCTCATCCCTGCCCCCCTCCAAAGGGACCTTCCTTGTTGGGGATGCTGGTTGTCTCCATGGGGATTGTGGATCATGCATTGTGGGGGTAGCCATCAATTATGGAGAAGAAGCCGGGCGTGGTGGCGCACACCTTTAATCCCAGCACTCAGGAGGCAGAGGTAGGAGGATCACCACAAGTTCAAGGCCACCCTGAGACTACATAGTGAATTCCAGGTCAGCCTGAGCTAGAGTGAAACCTTGCCTGAAAAAAAAAAATTATGGGGAAGAGGCAATGTCTCTGTGCACAGTGTCCCAACTTGTGGCTCTAACAATCTTTTTGTCCCCTCTTCCACAAAATTCCCTGAGCCATGTTGAGTTTGTTTTAGGTCTACTTCAGCTGATGGGCTTTTAGGAGCCTCTATATCTCTGGATCTCTGCTTTGGTAGGTGTTGAGTGTCCTCTGTGTCTATCTCCTTCACCCTTGTGCTACTATCAGGTTCACCAAGAAAGCAGCACTCTTGCTCGTTTCCTCAATTCCTCTGTGGTTTCAGCTGGGGCCAAAGTGGAGTGGACTGGGTTGTTTATCTCCTCAGATCCAGCTCCCATCTGAAAAAGAGAAGCAGATTCTCCAACGGAAAGTGAAGTCAGCACAGGTTAAATGGGATAACCATTGTTAGTTTAGAAAGAGTTTAATGGGTGTAGACCCTCTTATAGCCCAAGATTGGTGGGAGCTTGATAATGGAGAGCAAACTCGTTATCTGGATCTGATTCTGACTTGTTCCCCAGTTCCAGATATGGTTGCCTTTCCACTGAGCAGATCTGTTACATCCCATGGTTACCCACCATGGCTGTGTGCCACTATTGCACTTGTGTGAGCAATCACGTCAGGTTGTTTGCTTCTGAGTAGCTTAGACTTCAAGTGGCTCAAACAGATGTTGACCACATTCCCCCAGCAGTTCATGTAGCACTTTCTAGCACTAGACAGGCTAACTGTCTGGGGACTGGCTCTCTTCCAGATTCCAGCCAGGTCTCTCCATGTTCCATCCCAACAACATATGGTGTCATAGTGTCTCCGGCAATAGGGTCTTACCAGTAACTTCTGGAGGGTAATCAAGTGCTCTGACAGATATCTGTCTTTTTTTTTTTTTTTTTTTTTTTTTTTTTGAGGTAGGGTCTCACACTAGCCCAGGCTGACTTGGAATTCACTCTGTATTCTCAGGGTGGCCTCGAACTCATGGCGATCCTCCTACCTCTGCCTCCCAAGTGCTGGGATTAAAGGCATGTGCCACCATGCTCAATGTCTGTCTTCTTTTGGGAAACCATGTAGGTCTCTTTGATCAACAGCTCATTGTGAGCGTTAACCGCATCCTGGTACTGTTATTGCCCAGGAGGTGAAGCGTGGTTAAGATCATGATATCAAAATAAAAGAGAGACTGATGAGGGGGTATGATGGAGAGTGGAATTTCAAAGGGGAAAGTGGGGGGAGGGAGGGAATTACCATGGGATATTGTCTACAATTATGGAAGTTGTAAATAAATTTAAAAAAAGGACACAAGCAGGCTGGAGAGATTGCTCAGTGGTTAAAACACTTGCTTGAAAAGTCTAACCACCCAGATTCAATTCCCTAGTACCCACATCAAGCCAGATGCACAAAGTCGTGCATGTATTTGGAGTCTGTTTGCAGTGTCTTCAGGCCTTGGTGTGCCCATTCCCTCTGTCTGTCTCTCTTCTATCTCTCTCAGCTTACAAATAAATAAATTTTTTTAAAAAATTTAAGCGAAGGAGCTTTTCTGGGCTTGGTATGGGTTTAGTTCAGGGATTAGCATGCCAGATACTCAAAGATGGATGACTAAAATTCCCCAAGCCAGTGTCTCTCAAATTTATTGTCCTGCAACCAGCTAAGGATGACAAGTGCAGAAGAGCAAGTTAAACAAGGGAGTTCTATGCCCTTGGGGATGTAAATTAAACATCCAGTCAGGTGGATAATATTAATTATTTTGAATGTACATAAGGGGCTCCTGCCAGGCTGATGAGCAAGACAAAGGGTTGGAGGCTCATGATAGGCTGATATATTAGACAAAGGATTAGTTACTCTGTATGTGAGGGACAGCTGACATCCTGGTGAGTCAGCATAAATCTTGGCTTTTGACCTTTTGGAAGCCCAGGGGTTTTTGGATTTTAGTTCCTAGACTCTGCTTTTTAGACTTACTATAAAATCTCTGGAGAGATGGCTTAGCGGTTGAGGCACGTGCTTGAGCCACCTAAGGATCCAGGTTCAATTCTCCAGGTCCCACGTAAGCCAGATGCACAAGGTGGTGCATGTATCTAGTGTTCTTTGCAGTGGGTGGAGGCCCTAGTGCGCCCACTCTCTCTCTCTCCCTCACTTTCTCGGTCTCAAATAAATAAATATATATTTTTAAATCTCTGTGCTCATTGGCTGTATCAGACCATAAAGATACCTGCTTATTCTTTAAATGGGGGCTACCTTACTCCTAACCCTATCACCAAGATACACAGACCAAGCGTCTCATGGGATGAACCCAAGGCAAGATATTATTTCAAAATTTAAATTGTATTTATTTGAGAGAGAGGAGGAAGAGGGAAGAGAGAAAAAATGGACGCACCAGGGCCTCCAGCCACTGAAAAAAAACCTCCAGATTCATGGCTTCATAAGGGTACTGGGGAATCAAACCCAGATCCTTTGGCTTTACCATCAGGTGCCTTAACCATTAAGCCATGTCTCTAGCCCAAAGGTAGTCTTTCAGAAGAGAGCTTGTGTGGTCTTCTTAGAAGACAGGGCTGGGCTGGCCTGGAAAGTGGGCAGGGAGCTATCTGGAGTGGTTGAAGGCTGAAGGAGAATCAGCCTGCTGTGAAGATTCCAGCTCCTTTGCCCTGCCCCTCCCCTTCCCTCCTTCCCCTTGAACACCTGTCTCCACCTCTCCCCTCCAGGTCAGAGCCTTCTCTGCGAAGTGGGAGCAGCCCCCATGCTGTCCTCTGAAGTCTGGCTGCTGGTGCTCTCAATTCAGAACTTTGCTCCCCTCCCCAATGCCATGCAAACCTCAGGGAGGCTGATTTGCATAGCATTTTGCCTGTGTTTGCCTGGTGTCACCTCAACCTTTTTGGACCTTGGGTGGACCCCCTCCACGCATAACAATCTGGTTCTCAGGAGCTGTACACCTTTTCTAGTGCAGAAGGACAATTGTGGGGAGGATGGAGGGTTCTTGCCCCCCCACCCCGTTATGGCTGGGAGGGTCTCCATTGAGACAAGAGAAAAACAAAACAAAACAAAATGCCTTTATGAAGGAACGGTGGAGGGAGGGCCAATCAAAATCTAAGAGGATATAAAAAAAGCCATATGAAAACCTACTTTTCTGGACAATGGAACACTCAGAAGCCATAGATTGTTATTAGAAAAATTTCAGTGCCAGGGATGGGATAACTTCCAGTGAGTTGTTGGCCAGGGAGGTCACAGATACCCCCAAAACATTATAGGCCATTGCCGAGGCCCTTGGTTTCCCACCAGGAATAGATGGTAAGACCCTATGGCTAAAGACTCCACATACTTGGGTGGCAAGTTCACTGAGAAATCCTGCTGGAGCTGAGCTGAAAACCTCCTCCATGAGGACCAGCTGACAGAAAGGTGGAAAAAGCTACACTGCATGCAGTTCAATGGGAGAGAGAAAACACCAGTGAAGGTACTCAACAGTGAACACTGCACGCTTTAAATTTGGCCAGCCAGGCCAAATGAGCCAATGGGTGCAATAGTGGCATGTCTGTTATGAGGGAAACCAACTGCTCTCTAATTGGACTGGAGGCCCGCTCCGTGGGAGGGAACACATCCCTGATACTGAAAACCTACCACAGGGGTAGTTCTGAGCCCTAAGGGTGTAATGTCTGCTGATTTCTGGCTAAATGTATATACTATGCTCACCAAATTGCCCAGCAAGCACTTCTCTTAATGTCTACATCCATATATTAATGCTACTCTCACTTTTGGTTAGAGAAGCTTCTCTTTTCAGATGGTGGCAACCTTGGGATGACTCAGAAGGCACCATGGTGCTGAGAAGAAGGGACAGAGGAGTGCTCAGCACTGAAACATCTCTAACACACCTTCCAAGGCTCAGGGTCCATTGTGGCAGAGGGGGAGGAAAGAATGTGAGAGCCAAAGGAAGAGTAGGACTCCTTACAATGTGCTCCTCCAGACACAAAATGGCCTTGATATTCATGACCTCACAGTGCCTGACACTACCTACACAAGACTATCATAATAGCAGGAAAAGATCATGACATCAAACTGAAAGGAGAGACTGAGAGAGGGAGGGGATGTGATGGAGAGTGAAGTTTCAAAGGGGAAAGTAGGGGGAGGGAGGGAATTACCATGGGATATTGTCTACAATTAAAGAAGTTATCAATTAAAAAACCCTTTATGGACTCCCTCTTTTTAAAATTTATTTAATTTATTTATTTGACAGAGAAAGGGAGAGAAAGAATGGGCGCTCCTGGGCCTCCAGCCACTGTAAACGAACTCCAGACATGTGCACCCCCTTGTGCATCTGGCTAATGTGGGTCCTGAGAAATTGAACCTGGGATCTTTGGCTTTGCAGGCAAATGCCTTAACTGCTAAGCCATCCCTCCAGCCCTTAAATTTATTTTTTTTTTTTTTATTTATTGGAAAGAGAGACAGAGAAAGATATAGAAAGAATGGGCACACCAGGGCCTCCAGCCACTGCAAATGAACTCCAGACACATGGCCACCTTGGGCATCTGCCTTATGTGGGTCCTCAGGCTTTGCAGGCAAGAGTCTTAACAGTTCAGCCATCTCTCCAGCCCTGGTCCTCCCTCTTAATGGTCCAGGGGAACAGTAGAAAGAGTGCCAGCTGTTGCCTACCCAGGTACCTCCTTTACCTGAAGGCAATTACCCTACCTTAGGGTCCACTCTGAAATTGTAGGGTCTCTACGCAAAGCCTGGGCAGCCAGATTCTGTCCTTTCCACCTCCTGCCCTGATGCTGAACTGTGTTGGGACTGGAAGCCAGAAATAGAGAGGACTGGGATCAGCATGAGGAGCAGGGGGATTCCTCTCCCTGCCCCGGACCCCACAATAGGAAATGAAACCCATGTTGAAGGAATCCCAAGTGGCCTTCCCGCAGAAAGAACCTGACAGGCCTGCCAGTGTGGAGCCCAACACCCTGTATTGACTTAACCCTCCTCCCCACTGACCTTACCCTTCTGGCCCCTTTCTAAAGAGGTCTGAAGCTGGTTGTGAAGACACATACCTTTTATCTCAGCACTCAGGAGGCTGTGGTAGGAGGATCAGCATGAGTTCGAAGTCAGCCTGGGCCAAAGTGAGACTCTGCCTCAAAACAAACAAAAGAACCACCACCACCAACATAAAAGGCTGAGTGGCTCTGGGAAGTGCCAGGCCTAAACCGAGGTTTATACCCAGGTACCTGATGGGCATTAGCTAAGAAAGGAGCCTGGATTTCCCATTCCAGGTTCTTGTCCATGCTAGGAGAGATGGTGGTGTGTGAGGGGTGTTTTGTTTTGTTTTGTTTTGTTTTGGTTTTTCGAGGTAGGGTTTCACTTTGGTCCAGGCTGACCTGGAATTAACTACATAGTCTCAGGGTGGCCTCGAACTCATGGCGATCCTCCTACCTCTGCCTCCCGAGTGCTGGGATTAAAGGCGTGCGCCACCACGCCCGGCCCCGGCTGGGTGTTTTTATCTCCTACAGTTCCATCCTAATCCTTCCAGCCTGGACCTCGTGTCTGCCTATACCTTCTTCACAGGGTAGATGGTTTTGTCACACTTGACCCCTTGGTTGTCCTTCCTGCTCACAAAACTTTTCCTGAGCCTGGAGCCTCCTTGTGATTTTTTTGTTTGTTTGTTTGTTTTGTTTTTCTAGGTAGTGTCTCACCACTCTGGCCCTGGTTGACCTGGAATTCACTTTGTAATCTCAGGGTGGCCTCGAACTCACAGTGATCCTCCTACCTCTGCCTCCCAAGTGCTGGGATTAAAGACGTGAGCCACCACGCTTGGCTTGATATTTTAAAATTTGATCCTAGAGTCTGGAGTGTGAGGACCTCAGTTTTTTGCCCAGGCTTTCTAGGACATGTGGTCTCAGGGTGGCCTTGAGTTTCTGATGGTGGATTCAGGCGGGAGCTTATGGACCTCAGCTTTTTGACTCTTTCTAGGACAAAGAAGGGCTGAGTTTCTGATGGTGGTCAGGGGAGGCACCAACGAGGCAAGTCTGCAAAGCATTTTATACTCATAGCTCCAGGAGGGAAGAATGGTACTCAAGACACCCAGAGGAAGTCCAGGGACAGAAGAGTGTCCAGAGCCAGTGGTCAGTAAGAAAGGACCTATGAACCAAAGTCTTTGGGGGTGAGGGCATTCCCGGGGCAGGCTTTCCCAAGTTCCAACTGGTGTGTTTACAACAAGTGACTAAATTGTGATGAGTCATGGTGTCATTGAGAGGGACCCCTGGCATACCTGCACAGTCCATGCAGGGTATAGGTCAGTGGGGCAGATTCCCTGGGTTGTTCCACAGAGAAGTGGCCACTAGAAAGCACTTATATATGGTGACTATTGGAATCAATGGCTCTGAGGAACTAGCTAGAAACCTTATGACAGATGACTGAGCCTTGCCCTAAATCCAACTAATATTCAAAATAGCAGCGTGAGGGCTGGAGACATGGCTTGGCAGTTAAGGAGCTTGCCTGCAAAGCCAAAGGACCCAGTTTCAATTCCCCAGGACCCACGTAAGCCAGATGCAAAAGGTGGCGCATGCATCAGGAGTTTGCAGAGGTTGAAGGCCCAGGCACGCCCATTCTCTATCTGCCTCTCTCGCTCTCAAATAAATAATAGAAAATACAGTTTAGCCGGGCGTGGTGGTGCACGCCTTTAATCCTAGCACTTGGGAGGCAGAGGTAGGAGTATTGCTGTGAGTTCGAGGCCACCCTGAGACTGCATAGTGAATTCCAGGTTAGCCTGGGCTAGAGTGAAGCCCTACCTTGAAAAACAAAAGCAAAAAAAAAGAGGGCTGGAGAGATGGCTTAGTGGTTAGGGCATTTGCCTGCAAAGCCAAAGGATCCAGGTTTGACTCTCCAGGACCCATGTAAGCCAGATGCACAAGGGGGTGCATGCATCTGGAGTTCGTTTGCAGTGGCTGGAGGCCCTGGCATGCCCATAATCTCTTTCTCAAATAAATAAATTATATATATATATAGGTTTTTTCAAGGTAGGGTCTCACTCTGGCCCAGGCTGACCTGGAATCAACTATGTAGTCTCAGGGTAGCCTCGAACTCACGGTGATCCTCCTACCTCTGCCTCCCGAGTGCTGGGATTAAAGGCATGAGCCACCACGCCTGGCTTAAAATATATTTTTTTGAAAAAGAAAGAAAAAGAAAATACAGTTTAGAGCTAGGCATAGTGGTGTATGCCTTTCATCCCAGCACTTGGAAGGCAGGCAGAGGTAGGCGGATGGCTGTGAGTTCCAGGCCACCCTGAGACTACATAGTGGATTCCAGGCTAGCCTGAGCTAGAGTGAGACCCTGCCTTGAAGAAAAAGAAAGAAAGGAAAAGAAAGAAAGAAAGAAAGAAAGAAAGAAAGAAAGAAAGAAAGAAAGAAAGAAAAAAGGAAACATGGTTTAAAAACAAAATAGCAGTGTGAAAAGACAAGCGAGCACTCTCCTCCCTCTGTACTTCTTGGACCACCAGGGTCTTCAGGAATGTTTTCCTGGGTAGCTGAAGGAAAAGGGCCCTGCTCTGGTCAGTTCCAGTGTCTGGGCAAAGGTGAGATGGTTCTCAGGCCATTGTGGAAAAGTTGAGGATAAACCTAGTGCAGGGCAAGGGTCACCCTCCTATGCCTGGGGAAGTGTCCAGCAGGCTTTAGAATGTGCATGCGTACGTGCACGCTGGTGGGGAGTGAGTGGTGTGCCTAGATGTTCCAGGCTCACTGTGTTCTATTCCCAGTGTGTCTGGGAGGCCTAAGCTCATTGGGAACAGACCCTTCTGTGACAGCTGGCATGCAGAGTATTGTTTCTGGAAGTTTTCCTTTTCTCATTTCTGTTTGGGAAAAGGAAAGGAAAAAAAAAAAAAAACCCAAAGCCGGATGACATTGTGAGCCTCACCACCCAGGGTGAGGAATGACCCCAAATTTCCTGCCTCTCTGTTTTGTTCCTTCCATCTCCCTCCGACACACATACATAAGAGGAGCAAGATGCAGTTTCTACCCAACACTTAGGGGAATTTGATAGGCAGGCCACTAGTCTTGCCTTGCATCACTTCACTGATTATGTGATGATTAAAATAAACAGAACAGAGCGGGGCGTGGTGGCGCACATCTTTAATCCCAGCACTCAGGAGGCAGAGATAGGAGGATCGCTATGAGTTCGAGGCCACCCTGAGACTACATAGTTAACTCCAAGTCAGCATGGGGCAGATGGAGACTCTACCTCAAAAAACCAAAAAATTTAAAAAGTTTTAAAAAGTTAAAAAAAAATAAATAAATAGAACAGGGGCTGGCAAGATGGCTCATCGGTGAAGACGCTTGCCTGCAAAGCCTTAGGACCCAAGTTTGATTCCCCACTACCCATGTAAAGCCAAATGCACAAGGTGGCACATGTATCTGGAGTTTGTTCCCAGTGGCAGGAGGCCCTTGCACACCCATTCTTCTGCCTCTTTCTCTCACTCTCTCATAAATAAATAAATAAGCAAACATCACTGGAGTGGCAAGAGGCCCTAAAGCACTCATTCTCATTTTCTCTCTCTCTCTCTCTCAGTCTAAATAAATAAATAAATTAAATTAATTAATTAATTAAATAAACAGAACAGACCTTGGATGCAGGTCTTAGGAGTAGTGACCAGGGAAGGATGGAGTTGATCATAATCCAGAACTGGTAGCACTGACACTATGCCATTAGCCCCACAACTGTGACAGTTTCTGGGGCTGGGCCAGCTAATGAGCTGTGTTCCAGGGAGGCAGCTAAAGAAGAACTTCCTCCTGGATAGGCTTTTGGGGTGATGAGTTCCCTGCCACTAGAGAAATGCAAACAGAAAGTAGCTGGTTGTCAGGGCTGAAGGCCTCAGCTACAGGAATGCAAGGATGGCTTGGAAGGGTGAATCTTCCTAAAATTCATGCTGGCCTGCCTAAAAGGGCTGAGGGTACGTGGGATGGGGAAGTAGAGCCTGGGCACTTCCCACCACCCTGCCCTCAGGAGTAGACCTCTTCCCTGGGCACATGGGTCTGCCCTTGGCTTCCTCTCCAAACCCTGTGTCTGTCCCACATCACCTGACTTGGCTTGTTTTCAGCTAAGGAAATCTCATACTACGTCAGCCTGGAGCACCCTAGACCCTTCAGGGCTGGGCCTCACCTTTCTTTGGCCTCGTGACACCAGGGGATTGAGAAGTGTCCCTTCTCAAGGCCCAGACTTGGGTAAGTGTACAAACCCAGACCTTCTTCTCTCTCCAGGAGTCCTGCTTTACAACCAGGTTCAGGAAGGGGGTACTAACTAAGAGCAGACTGGGCTTCTGAGACACAGGGCTGTGCCTAGAGCCAAAAGCTCTTCTGGAGCGCTGGGATTTTACATGTCTGCCTACTCTCAGTGTGAGGCAGTAGAGGCCTATTCAAATAAGATGCAAATCAACCCTTCCCAGCCCTAGGTTATACCTGGGCCTCCCCTTCTTTCTGCCCCAATGGGTCCAGGAAAGGCAAATCTGAGCATTCACTCCCAAGAGATGTTCCTTTCTGTTCCTGGCCTCAGTTTCTGCACATGAACCACCTATTTGAGCTTGTCTCATGTGAACTGAGACCTAGGAGGCCAGAGAAAGGAAGAAGCAGTCTTAGCCCTACGGCCTGATATTTCCACTGTGTGACACTCATTCACTACACCGAGAGTGACAGATTTTAGCTGGGCATGGTAGTGCATGCCTTTAATCCCAGCACAGATTTTTTTTTTTTCTAGTAAATTAGGACAAAGTCTTTTGGCCTCTTATTCTCACTACGTGCTGGCAATTCTGAAAAGCACTGGTGATGAAATACTGATAAGAGGTTTGGGGTGTTTTTTAGAGCAAATGGAGCCATTCTCAGCTCTTGGTTGAGCTTTAACTCAAGAGCTCGGGTGTGGGCTAGTCATGGTCACACAAACTTTTCACAACATGGCCCAGGACTGCCTAGAACTCCTCCTGTCCCAGCCTCTCAAGTGCTGGGATTACAGGCAGGCAGCACCATGCCTGGCAGTATTCTTAAAGTTATTATTGCATATACTTTTTGAGGTAGGGTCTTACACTAGCCCAGGCTGGCCTCGAACTCACAGCAATCAGTTTACCTCTGCCACCTAAGTTCTGGGATTATGTACCACCCCAAGTGCTGAGATTAAAGGCACGTGCCACTACACCCAGCCTGGTTTTTTGTTGTTGTTGTTGTTTGTTTTTATTTGTTTGTTTGAGACAGGGTCTCAGATATCCCAGGCTGGCTTCTTTCAACTACTTAATGAAATCTTGTATCACAAACAACCCAGCCAGGTCTGTTGGCACATGCTTTTACATATAAGCAAGTGCTTTTAACCGCTGAGCCATCTCTCCAGCCAACAGGTGTTGACCTTGATTGAATTCCTGATCCTCCTGCCTCCACCTCCTAAGAGCTGGTATTACAGGCATGCCTGGCTTGTATTCCTATGTTTAAACAATGGATTCTAAATAGTTACCACACAGTGATTGCAAAAGCACAGAAACAGAACTTGGGCTCCTTCAATTGTGTCACTTTGTGTAATAGCTTAGAGGTGGTTTTTTTTTTTTTTTTTTTTTTGGTGTTTTGGTTTGTTTGTTTTCAAGGTAGGGTCTTACTCTAGCCCAGGTTTTCCTGGAACTCTATCTGTAATCCCAGACTGGCCTCAAACTCACATTGATCTTCCTACTTTTGTCTCCTAAGTGTTGAGACTAAAGGCATGTGTCACCATGCCTGGCTAGTTTAGAGTTTAAAACAAATATTTTATTTATTTATTATATTTATTTTATATTATTATATATTTTTGGTTTTTCTTTTTTTAAATTTTATTTATTTATTTGCAAGCAGAGAGAGAGAGATAGGAGAGAGAAAGAGAGACAGACAATGGGCATGCCAGGGCCTCTAGCCACTGCAAAAGAACTCCAGATGCATGTGCCTTGTGCATCTGGCTTATATGGGTCCTGGGGAATTAAACCTGGGTACTTTGGCTTTACAGGCAAATGTCTTAACTGCTAAGCCATCTCTCCAGCCCTATTTTTGGTTTTTCAAGGTAGGGTCTCACTCTAGCCCAGGCCGACCTGGAATTCACTATATAGTCTCAGGCTGGCCTGGAACTCACAGTGATCTATCTACCCCTGCCTCCAGAGCACTGGGATTAAACGTGTGTGCCACCGTGCCTGGCTAAATATTTTATATATTTATTTGAGAGACAGAGAAAGAAAAAGGCAGATAAAGAATGGGCACAACAGGGCCTCTAGCCACTAAAAATGAACTCCAGATGCATGTGCCACCTTGTGCATCTGGCTTATGTGGGTACTAGGGAATTGAACCTGGGTCCTTTGACTTCTCAGGCAAGTGCTTTAACTGCCAAGCCATCTCTCCAGCCCCTTTTCATATTAAAAAAAAAATTAATTTATTTGAAAGAGAAAGAGGCAGACAAAAAGAAAGAGTTAAAAAGAAAATTTTTTTTTTTTTTTTTTTTTTTGCCGGGCATGGTACAGCACCTGGTTTGATAAAAGCCATCAGGCTTTCAAGCAAGCGCCTTTAACTGCTAAGCCATTTCTCCAGCCCATAATGGTTGATCTTGACTATGAACCTGATTGGATGGGGACACATCTGGATGTTAGTGAAAATACACCAATGTGTGTGCACAATTCTGACACTGTTTCCAGACACGATTAATCCAGGGAAGACATGCCCAGAGTGTGAGCAGCAGCAGCCCATCGTCTGGGGGCTCTGATGCAGTCAAAGAGGAAAAAAGGGAAAAGTTGAGCAGAGGATGGGTGGGCATCCTTTCTCTTCTTTCTGGCCACCCTCATGGGGTAAGCGTTTCTGCTCCAACACCCCATCCGCACCATGATGAGTGGAAGCCTCTGAAACAGTAAGCCCATTCCTTTCTTAAGTTGTTTTGTTTTGTTTTGTTTGCTGAGATAGGGTCTCACTCTAACCCAGACTGACCTGGAATTCACTATGTAGTGTCAGGATGGCCTCGGACTCATGGTGATCCTCCTCCCTCTGCTTCCCGAGTGCTGGGATTAAAGGTGTGCGCCACCACACTCGGCTCAGTTTAAAAAAATTATTTGCAAGCTGAGAGAGGGAGAGAGAGAGGAGAGAGGGAATAGGCATACCAGAACCTCTTGCCACTGCAAATTCCAGATGCATGTGCCACTTTGTATATCTGGCCCCATGTGGACACTGGGGAATTGCACATGGGTGATTAAACTTTGCAATGAAGTGCCTTTAACTATTGAGCTATCTACCCAGCTCTCTTTTTTAAATTTTAATTTATTTTTTTATTTGAGAGAGATAGAAAGAGACAGGTACATATATATACCTATATATATATATACTCTCACTCTCTCTCTCTCTCTCTCTCTCTATATATATATATATATATATATGGGTATGTGACAGGGCCTTTAGCCAC